>NW_020869380.1:162055-164555 GCF_003789085.1 Penaeus vannamei | reverse complement strand
ATGAAGAGGGAGAAAAAGCATAGACAGAAAGAAAAGAACGATGGATAAGGAGAGAGAAAGACAGAAAGAGAGAGAGAGAGAGAGAGAGAGAGAGAGAGAGAGAGAGAGAGAGAGAGAGAGAGAGAGAGAGAGAGAGAGAGAGAGAGAGAGAGAGAGAGAGAGAGAGAGAGAGAGAGAGGGGGAGGGAAAGGGAAAAGAGGAGAGAGAAGGCTAGAAAAGAAAGAAGAAAAGAGATGAAATGATTGTCGGGAAAAAGAGAGAAAAAAAATCACAGCAAGCAAAAGGCAAAGACGAAGGAGGGAAGAGCCAAAAGAGAATAAAGAGGCATAGACGAGATAATAGGATAAAGACAGAGTAAAGAGGGACGCGAGACAAACAAGGGACAGAGAAGAGATAGGATAATTCGAGGAGACAGGATAATACAGGATAATAGGAGAAAGAGAAGAGGACGTGAGTGAGACAAGAGGATAAAAAGAGGAACACACGAGGTCAAAGAAAAAAAGAAGAAAATAGAGAAAGGAGACGAAGGAATATGAATAAAAACAAAAATGACAATAAACAGGGTGCGAATAGAAGAACGAAGAACGAGGGGGTAAACACATAACAATAACAAAGCAAAGAAGCAGATAAAGACATACACGAAGAAACGTGGATAAAGAAAGAGAATAAGAAGAAAACAGAAAGAACGTACGAAGGTGTATATATAAAGACAAAAGGATAAAAGTGGAAATAATAGAAAGGGAAAGAGAAGGATATAGATACGAAACAAAGGAATAAGAGCAAAGAGGAGAAAGAGAGGGAGAGGAGAAAGAGAGAAGACAAAAGGATAAATGCGGAAATAAGAGAAAAGGAAAGAAAAGGATATAGATACGAAACAAAGGAATAAGAGCAGAGAGAAGAAAGAGAGAAGACAAAATGATAAAAATGGAAATAATAAAAGAAGAAGGATATACACACGGAACAGAGGAAGAAAAGAGAGAGAAAGACGAAGAGGAAAGGGAAAAGACAATATGATAAAACCGGAAATAGCTGAAAAAAGAGAGGAAAAATAACCGAAAAATAAACAAACAAAAACAGAAATAAAAACACTTTAATACAAGAAACAAAAGAACAATAATAGAAGAAGAGAAAAGAGAAGCCGAGGAGAGAGAGAGAGAGAGAAAACAAGAAGAGAGAATGAAGAGAGAAGAGAAGCGAAGGAGAGAGAGAAAAAAAAAAAAAAAGAAAAGAGGAAGAAGAGAAAAGAGAAGCTAATGAGAGAAAGAAGAAAGAGAGAGAGAGAGAGAGAGAGAGAGAGAGAGAGAGAGAGAGAGAGAGAGAGAGAGAGAGAGAGAGAGAGAGAGAGAGAGAGAGAGAGAGAGAGAGAGAGAGAGAGAGCAGAGAGAAAATAGAGAGAATAGAAGAAAGAGAGAAATAGAGAGAAGAAAGAGAGAGAAATATAGATAGAGAAATATATAGATAGACAGATAGACAGAGAAAAAGAGAAAGAAGAGAGAGAGAAAACAAGAAGGAGAGAATGAAGAGAGAAGAGAAGCGAAGGAGAGAGAGAAAAAAAAACAAGAATAGAGGAAGAAGAGAAAAGAGAAGCCAATGAGAGAAAGAGAAGAGAGAGAGAGAGAGAGAGAGAGAGAGAGAGAGAGAGAGAGAGAGAGAGAGAGAGAGAGAGAGAGAGAGAGAGAGAGAGAGAGAGAGAGAGAGAGAGAGAGAGAGAGAGAGAGAGAATAGAGAGATAGAAAGAAAAGAGAGAAATAAGAGAGAGAAATAGAGAGAAATATAGATAGAAATATATAGATAGACAGATAGACAGAGAAAAAAGAAAGAGAGAGAGAGAGAGCGAGAAATCGAAGAGAGGGCACAGCTCGACCTGACGAGAAGCTGACGGCGCCGGCTGACAGGTGACACTCCCAGAGGCATCCCAGACGCTCCTGAGAAGAGGCTGGCGAAGACGCATAAGGGGATGAAGAAGGTGAGGAGGAGGACGTGATAAAAGACAGGAGAAGGGAGGAAGAGGTGATAAGTGATATAAATAGAATTTGGTCGACGTATAAGGAGGTAGAGGAAAAGGATAATGAGATTCTTATAAATTTACGATAGATAAGTAGATAAATTAGATAAGAATAAACGTAAATGAAAATAAGAGAATAGATAAATGAGATGGAAATAACCGTAAATAAAAATAATCGAATGGATAAACAGATAAACACGAGAGATAAATATAGAATAAATAGTAAATAATTTACAGATAAATGAAAAATGAGAAAAAAATACATATAGATAAATGAAATAAAACAATATACAGATAAATGAAATGAAATGAAAATTACTATAAACCAAAGAATAATAAAATAAAAATTAAAACTCATCTTAATATCAATAAACAACATTTCAACACTCCAAAAAAGGACTAAAAAAAACAAACGTCGGCAACGTTACCAAGGGTGTTAAGGGTGTAAAACGAGAAGACACAGGGCTATCCCAGGGTAACTTTACACCCTTGTTA
>NW_020869380.1:152180-161955 GCF_003789085.1 Penaeus vannamei | reverse complement strand
ATAGATTAGATAGATAGTACTATGGAGAGAGATGAGATAGGGAGGGGGTAAAGGGGAGGGGGGGAGAGAGGAAGATATATAGATAGATAGATAGATAGAAAAGATAGAGAGTGAGAGAGGAGAGAGTTGATATATAGATAGGATAGATAGATAGAAGATAGAGAGAGATATAGAAGAGATGAGGAGAGAGGAGAAGGAGAGATGAGCAGAGATGCCGGAGAGGGAGAGAGAGAAGGAGAGAGAGAGAGGAGAGAAGATAAAAGAGAGGAGAGAATAAAGAAGAGAGAGAGAGATGATAAAGATGGAGAGAGAGATGATAAAGAGAGACGAGAGAGATATAAAGAGGAGAGATAATAGAGAGAGATGAGAGCAGGGGAGAATGAGGAGAGAGAGAGAGAGAGAAGAGAGAGAGAAGAGGAGATGAGAGAGAGAGAGAGAGAGAGAGAGAGAGAGAGAGAGAGATCATAATAGAGCTCATGAGCGGCACTTCTAATCCTTCCGGACGTCATCTTTAGAGCTATAGAGATTGAGAAGAGCAAGGTATAAAGGGGAGAGAAGGAGAAGCAACAAAGTACGAGAACAGGCAAGGACAGGCAAACGGAGACCGAGGTGTGTTAGAGCGTGTCGAGCGGTGGGCCGGTTGAGAAGCTCCAAGGACATGAAATTCACGTGGTATTTAAAATCAAGGGTTTTATTTCCCAACATGCCTAGTTTGTGTATCGTAGATATTTCTGCTACTGTGTCTTCTTATTCAACATCAAAGGCAATATTGCGTGACACCCAATCACAAGAGTTTCAAGCGTTTTATTAACTTTTTCCCATCCGTGTCTCAGCTTCTATTCTATTCGAGTCGAAGGTAACATTGAAACAAGGAGGTATGGAAATGTAGTCTTTAATAAAGTGAATATTTACAAAATACTGTGTTTATCTATAGTCCCGAAGGCTGAGACCTTACACTAGCCCAGACAACAAAAACGGACTAAAAAAGAAAGAAAAAAGAAAGAAAGAAAAAGTGTTGTATATATGTATATGTAGTTGTGTGATAAGTGATGTGTGTGTGTGTGTGTGTGTGTGTGTGTGTGTGTGTGTGTGTGTGTGTGTGTGTGTGTGTGTGTGTGTGTTGTATGTGTATACATGTGTGTGTGCGGTGTGTGTGTGTTGTGTGTGTGTGTGTGTTGTGTGTGTGTGTATACATCTGTGTGTGTGTGTGTGTGTGTGTAAATCTGTGAGTGTGAGTGTGTGTGTGTGTGTGTGTGTGTGTGTGTGTGTGTGTGTGTGTGTGTGTATACATTGTGTGTGTGTCGTGTGTGTGCTGTGTGTGTGCGTGTGTGTGTGTGTGTTGTAACATGTGTGTGTGTGTGTGTGTGTGTGTGTACATCTGTGTGTGTGTGTATGTATACTTGTGTGTGAATACATCTGTGTGTATACATGTGTGTGTGTACATCTGTGTGTGTGTGTGTGTGTGTGTGTGTGTGTGTGTGTGTGTGTGTGTGTGTGTGTGTGTGTGTGTGTGTGCGTGTGTGTGTGTACGTATGCATGCGTATGTATTCGAATGAATGTTTATTTTGAATACATGTATGTATGTGTGCACACACACACACACACACACACACACACACACACACACACACATACCGGATAAAATAAAATCTACGACTAAAACCTCCCCACCGGGGTGCAACTGGCAGGCGTGATTCATGACCAGAAAATAAACGTCTTTGGAATAAGAAATAAAATCTTTGGGCACAGTAACTACGCGCTGAGTTCAAGCACACGCACAAGGAAAGACACAGGTGCTCGCCATCGCTGCATTTATTCACTCACGCTTTCACTCAACGCGGGCAAGCGTTCAATACATGATCAAGTGTTTGCCATAGAAGGATGCAGCACAAAGCTTCGTAAATGGAAACCAAAACAAAAATGCAGTCACAAGAGACAATTTCCAGGCCCGGAAATTTTCCATCTTGCCAAAATAATGAACAAATTGGTAAAGAAGCTTCGAACGTTCCAAGCTGGAACAATCTTGTCATTTAAACTTCTTGGTAACACAAACACGATCAAGTTACACACTGTTATCATTCACACAGCGCAGGTACACAACATACATCCAAGCCTATTAAGATATTTATATATATATATATCTATATGTATGTATAAGTATACAAATACAGCTAGCATATCTACAGCTACATATAAGTATGAAAATAAACCTCTAGACTGACTTGTGTCTTGCATATACTGATCACTGATCACTGAACAATACTGGCAACATCTTATCACCAGCTCGTCCAAAGTCTTCCCTTCCGCAGAAAGGGGCCATTCCACTGCTCTCCGTGGAAGTTAAAAATGGAAAGAATGAAAGTTCGAGACATACGTTTAAGTCTCGGAGGGATGACGGAACTAGTGCATCCCTGGAGACGAGAGAGGAGAGAAGAGGGAAGCGCACAGCTGGAGACGAGAGAGGAGAGAAGAGGGAAGCGCAGAGCTGGAGACGAGAGAGGAGAGAAGAGGGAAGCGCAGAGCTGGACTCAAGGGTCAGGCCATGTATGAGAGCAGTGGATCCCTTGCATTTTCGCGACAGGCGTCTTCGCGCCTCTCGGCACTGAGCGTCACACGAGCGCTAAACGCGAGCCGCTGGCCGCGTGCCGGTGTCTGTAAGGTGGGGGGGTGGGGGGGCGGGGGAGGAGGAAGATGCGTCGTCATGGCTCGCGCAGACGGATTAGTGGCATAACGAGGGCGGAGGAGGCGGCGTCGGGCGTGGGCGTGCGAGGGGCCACATCAGGACTGAGGTGCACCTCGGCGTCCCCTAGGCCTATGGACTCCAGTGGCAAGCCGAGGGGGTCCTGGTGGACGGCCGCATTCCTCGACGAGCCCTGCTGGAGGCGGTTGTGCGCAGGGGGAGAGCTTCCGCTGCTAGGGTAGTGCGAGTCCATCCTTAGGTTATGCGCCGCCAGGGCGTGGCGCCGCAGGTCGCACGCCACGCGGTACGCCTTGTGACACGCGGGGCAAGAGTAAGAGCGCGTCCCGTGTGCCCGGTGCATGTGTTTCCGCAGGTTACTGGGATTACTGATGTGGCGACCACATATGGGGCAGAGGCGGCCTCCGGAGGGGGTCGGGAGCGTGACAACGCCCTCCAGAGCAGGATGCTCTTCCCCTCGACCAAGGAGGTCAAGCAGCGCTCCTACGCCCCCGCCACTACTAGCAGACGTGGGGTCGCCCCCGCCCCTTACTATGTCCCCCGGCCCTAGGGCGGACCGCCCCCACGCACCTACAACGCCCCCCATCACCCTCGGGGGACTAGGCAGGGCGCGCCGCCCCCAGCTGCCCAACTCCCCCACACAGGCGCGCCCTGCAACAAGAAACACGCGTCAGCTACAATGTTAGTCCGCTACCAGCATGCTCTACAACCCATGTTAGTTTACATCGGCGCCACCACCACTCATGGCGCCACTACCTCCACCACACCCGCCACCACCACTACTACTACTAATATTCACAAGCAACCCCCAACATCAACACCGTCATTACCATAATATTCCATACTTGAAAATGACGTTTCGAAACCGCCCCAAATAGGAAACAACCAAATTCCTTCACTACTGCACATGCCTTGTCCACCAAGCCTTACGCCACGATCCCCTCCGGAGGACCCGCTTCGGGCCTCAAGGAAAGCCCTTGGAGTTAGTCCCAAGGATTAGAAATACTACCATACAACCAGAAGTCGAACGAATAGGCGTTAAATGGGGAAAGAGGTATGTTGCACGATGCAAACACCGGAAGAGGAGAAAAAGACCCCAGTAAGTCATTTGGGGACAAGCTTTTAAGAACTACATGTTAATTACAGTCACTGCTACGGTTATTCTTATTCAGCACACAGGCACACAACACGAACACGTACTCACAATCAACTTCCTCGCGTAAAATGACGAGATGATTTCATTAACAGGACAAAGCCCTATCATAATGCCCCAATAACCTCTTAGAGCATTTTGCAACATAGAAAAGGATCTTGTTTAATTCTGAGATACATAACCGCGCGCGTCTGTGTGTGTTTGTTTGTGTTTTTCTGTGAGTTTACATGTGTGCGTGCGTGTTTGTTTGTTTGTGTGTGCGCGCGTGCGCGTATGGATTTATACATCTATGTATATGTATGTGTGTGTGCATATGCATTATTTTTTTAAATCTACGCTCGAACTGTCATATTCAAATAAGTTTTTTCAAATGTGAAGGCATTCTACATCTAGCACACGACCAGATAAGGACCCTCTCAACATAACGGCACATCTGAAAACAAGCCTAAGCTAGATAATCAATAGCCTGATGTCATATTTTACAAATGACCCATTTAGAGAGGCTCCGCCTTACGAGTAAAGAATCTATATACTTTTATGGCTACGATGTGCCAGTCTGACTTTTGGAGCGATCCCCCTCAACTCAAGAATGAAAACTCGAAGCCCTGGTCGTGGGGTATATCAGGTAAAAATTTAATTACAATAAAAATATGATTACCTTGCATCTTTTCACCAAGAGAAATGCCAATTAGCAAGCATATTCGACTTCACACTCGGTATCCACTACAAAACTATTGATCCGTTTACTACTAGCAGCATAAGCATAATGTTGCGCGGATAATGCATAGTTTGGTATTGCCTACATCTTATAATCGTTCATTTGCACTGGCTATAAATAGTCTGTGCATGGACAGGCGCACACGCACCCTCACAAACAGAAACAGACACAGACACACACACCTCTTGATAAATGCAGATGTTACGCTTGTGTAGAAACAAATACAGGTTATGTGTCGAAAGCTTTTCTATTACAATGGACCTATTGTTACACAAACCTCAACACTTACAAAGGCAATGTCAAAACCTGTTTTAAGAGCCAAATAATGCCACGCAGGAGACCGGGGATAAATGATAAACACTCAAGATTCAAACCATACGTTTATTGTCCATAAATGCTATATACAGGAGGGGATAGTTAACACAAGAGTACACAACCACACTCGCACTCTCCCTCTCAATAATTCAGCCTTTTATTATTATATACACAGCTTTTATAGGAACAACAGAACGCGATTTGTGACACGCGGCTGCCCATCGCATTGCACGCCTGTACAGGGCCCGCAGATCAAAGGAAGTGCGCTGCGCCTCGTACGTGCGTCAGGAACACACCATGGTATCATCACAAACAACAAATGGTTATCAGTTGGGGGATCAGACTATCACATAAGTTCAAAGGTATGATATTCTTTTTCAAGATGATTTTCCTTTCCGAACATCTCCCTCGTCACGTTTGCTGCAAAACGACACATTCTATCGTGTACCATAAAAATCAAATTTCTTGGGCAAAATAAACAATTATCTGGAAAAAAATACCAAACTTTCCCTTTAAACCCTCTTTTTAATTGGACATGGGAAGCAGTGACGGTTAGGATATATATTTACGTCCATATTCATTACCCACGCAGCAATTGCTCCAAAGTGGTCGCAAACGAGACCAACTATCGCGTATTATTGTGAACTTAACGTGATCCATCCCATTAACTATCGTAATAATGCTACTGTCTTTTAAATGTATGCAAACCCTACATTTACTACTTATGAGCTGCTTTTAAATATATACACATGGCATACAAACATACGTATACATAATGCTTGTGACTGCTCGCAGATGCACGCGTTTATAGGTTCATATGGAGGGAGGGAGGGAAGGAAAGGGGGGGGGGTGAGTGAATGAGTGTGTGAAAGAGTGTGTGTGTGTGTGTGTGTGTGTGTGTGTGAAAGAGTGTGTGTGTGTGTGTGTGTGTGTGTGTGTGTGTGTGTGTGTGTGTGTGTGTGTGTGTGTGTGTGTGTGTGTGTGTGTGTGTATGTGTGTGCGTGTGTGTGTGTGTGTGTGTGTTGTGTGTGTGTGTGTGTGTGTGTGTGTGTGTGTGTGTGTGTGTGTGTGTGTGTGTGTGTGTGGTGTGTGTGTGTGTGTGTGTGTGTGTGTGTGTGTGCGTGCGTGCGTGTGCGTGCATAACTATGAAAGAGAAAGAGAGAAGATAGACAGGAGAACGAAAAAGAGAAAGAGGGAGGGGGAGGAGAGAGAGAGGGGGGAGAGAGGGGAGGGAGAGAGGAGAGGGAGAGGGAGAGAGGAGAGGGAGAGAGAGGGGGGAGGAGAGGGAGAGGGAGAGGGGGAGGAGAGGGAGAGAGGGAGAGAGGAGAGAGAGAGAGAGAGAGAGAGAGAGAGAGAGAGAGAGAGAGAGAGAGAGAGAAGAGAGAGAGAGAGAGAGAGAGAGAGGGAGAGAGAGGGGAGAGAGGGGAGGGGGAAGAGAGAGAGGAGAGGGAGAGGGAGGGGGAGGAGAGCGAGAGGGAGAGGGGGAGGAGAGAGAGAGGAGAGAGGAGAGAGAGAGGGAGAGAGGAGAGAGAGAGGGAGAGAGGAGGAGAGAGGAGAGAGAGAGGAGAGAGAGAGGGAGAGGGGAGGAGGAGAGAGAGGAGAGGGGGAGGAGAGAGAGAGGGAGAGGGGGAGGAGAGAGAGAGGGAGAGGGGAGGAGAGAGAGAGGGAAGGGGGAGGAGAGAGGGAGAGAGAGGAGAGGGGGGGAGAGAGAGAGAGGAGAGGGGGGAGAGAGAGAAGAGGGAGAGAGAGAGAGAGGGAGAGGGGGGAGGAGAGAGAGAGGGAGAGGGGGAGGGAGAGAGAGGAGAGGGGAGGAGAGAGAGAGGAGAGGGGGAGGAGAGAGAGAGGGAGAGGGGGGAGGAGAGAGGAGAGGGAGAGGGGGAGGAGATAGAGGGAGAGGGGAGGAGAGAGAGAGAGAGAGAGAGAGAGAGAGAGAGAGAGAGAGAGAGAGAGAGAGAGAGAGAGAGAGAGAGAGAGAGAGAGAGAGTGTGTATGTGTTTGTAAATGTATATGTGTATGTATGTGCGCGTCTATGTGTGTGTGTGTGCGCGCGCGCAGTGCATTTACACTGAAGAATGCGAGAACTTGTGTGTGCGCCTGCATTATGCACTGCATATGTATACCTTATGTGTACGCATATATGCAATACATACACACACTAAACTAACAACAATAAGGCACATGGGGACCCTGTTCCGTTCCCTGGTCAGCCGTTCCGCCGCGGCCGCCGGCGAGGCCCCAAGAGGCGCATGGCGTGGCGGAGGGTTGTCTTGCCTGCGCCTTGAGGCTGCCTTTCCACCCTCGCCCTTGGAAGGCTACATTGTCTCCTTTAAAAATAGTTGAACCGGAAAACAATCCGATCACCTGTGACCGCCTTTTCTTCGAAAAGTCTAAGACTGGCCTTTATCATTTACTACATCATGAAAAATCATCTATTCCCAACTTGCACTTTTATGAAACAATGAGCTATCCGTCATTACTCCACCTCCAGCAAACACCAGATAATGCGCGTCCACCAGCCTTCTGTTGGGCCACGAGATCCGATCGTAAGGGAAGCCCAGCGACCTTGACGTTTACCCACAATGCCCTGCAACACGCGAGCCGAAACCTCATGCAGCCTCCGGCCCTTCGCTGCACACGCTGAATGGCTGTGTAATGCTCACTGCCAGACAATGGACTTCCTTGTACAACTATAGTCTTTTTTACTGATAATCAGTCTTTGAGGTTTAGATACAATGCTTCGAAACTATCAAAATACGCAAGGACTCTCTAACACAACTTTAACGACTCCTGATGAGAACTGCAATTCTACCACAAATCCACGTTTACTCATTTCTCTCTTTAAAACCCGGCTTTTGAAAACAGAATTTTGTGAACAAAAATAGGGACTTCGATTAACAGTAAAATTCACCAAATTGGAGAAACCACAAATTATTTATCAAAAAAAAAAAAAAAAAAAAAAAAAAAAAAAAAAAAAAAAAAAAAAAATGCTTGTATGGAACTGAAATTCTAAGACGCCATGAAAAGGCACAACGGGCATTTGGTGCTTCCGGGTAGGCTCGAAGCTGGTGACGTTACCTAGTTTCGCCAATTATTATCTCGAGAAGAAGAAAAAAAAGAAGATTGTAAATGTGTATGTATGTGTATGTGTGCATGTGTCTATATATATTTATATATATTATTTATATTTATTTATATATATTATATATATTATATTATATTATATATATATATATTATATATATATATATATATATATATATATATATATATATATATTATAAATGTTGTGTATGGATGTGTATGTATATATGTATGAATGTATAGTGTGTGTGGGTGGGTGCATGTGTGTATGTGCGTATGTATGTATGTCGTATGATATGTATGTATGTATGTATGTATGTATATATGTATGCATGTACTTAGTGTACGTATATGTATGTATATGTATGTAAATGTGCGTGCGTATGTGTGCGTTTGTGTAATTATAATTTTGAAGACATGGCAACAGCCTATTTCCAAGATGATTTCCTCACAAAACCAAATTTATCTCTATAACTGTAAAGTCATCAAGAACTACATAGGATAAGCTTTAAGACTGCCGACCGTTCAGAAGCAAATCAAAACAAACAACAAAAACTATAGCACCAGTCGAAATAAACTCGGCTCCAGCGACCGTCTCGTCCGACGCACAGACTGCCCCCCCCCCCCCAAACGGGCCGGACGAAAGCGGAGACGCCACACTTTAGAAGCACCGGGTTGAACTCTCTCCGTCTTTTGATGCAGCTTGCCTCGTCACATACATCAAGTTGAAAATAATGGTATATTATGCAATGAGGAATACAAAACGTGTATTGCAAATACTTTCGGCGTGAATTAATCTGTGAATGAGTTATCTTAATTATGCTTGTTTATTGAATTGGAAATTTACGAATCATGACACAATTAACATAATATTTGCAGGTAACCACAAAGAAAAAGTCTCAGGACGCCATTAAGAGACATACAGATGGTAGATAAACATTATGAAATGTCTATCAGGCATTTCTCTTTCTGTTAGTTTATACTGGCCCAGTAACTTAAACTTTCAAGTTTTTTGTACACAAGATTTGTGTCTTCTTTATATTATCAACTTCCTCTGTAAAATAAAGAAAAAAAGTACTGTGTGTCGCCCTCACTCATGATGTATCTCATCTCACAGTCCACGAAAAGGCAGTCCTTTCCATGATAGTTGCCGACCCCTATCAAGGCCCTACGTCGGGGAGGCGGGGCGACGCAGCACAAGGTCGGTGGGCTGGTCGTCGTCCAGGCCGTCGAATTCCTCTTCCTCGACCTTGGCTTCCAGGGGGTCGTCCTCATCCAGGCCCATCCCCACGGCAGCTCCTGACACTGGGACCCCGATGACCACCGAAGCAGCAGCCGCAGCCGCCTTCTTTTGAGTGGCCGTCGAACACAGCAACACGTGCTCTTTGATGTAGTATCTGTTCCTGAAGGTGCGTCGGCATATGGGACACACATACTCCTCGCCCGAATGCTGTACGCGCTTATGTTTGTTCAAATTCGATCGTGAAGTAAACGTTTTATTGCAGATATCACAGGTCAGCGGGGGAACCACTCCGGGCGCGGTCGTTATGCGCATAGTGACGGAGGACTGGGAAGCAAGACTGCTGCTGGTGCTGCAGCTGCCTCCCGTGGGCGAGCTGCCGCTGACGACGACCGGGAGCTTGGGCACGATGTTGGCCAACGGGGAAGGCGTGAGCGAGTGGCCTTCGGCGACCGGGGAGCGCCCGCTCGGCGTCGTGCAGCCTCCACTCGTGATGGGGGACCTTACACTTGCCTGCTGTGATTTTTGTTGAGTATAAAGAGTTGCTTTGCTACGCATCCCAGCCAACCC
>NW_020869380.1:129636-144580 GCF_003789085.1 Penaeus vannamei | reverse complement strand
AGAGAGAGAGAGAGAGAGAGAGAGAGAGAGAGAGAGAGAGAGAGATTCATAAATAGAGCTCATGAGCGGCACTTCTAATCCTTCCGGACGTCATCTTTAGAGCTATAGAGATTGAGAAGAGCAAGGTATAAAGGGGAGAGAAGGAGAAGCAACAAAGTACGAGAACAGGCAAGGACAGGCAAACGGAGACCGAGGTGTGTTAGAGCGTGTCGAGCGGTGGGCCGGTTGAGAAGCTCCAAGGACATGAAATTCACGTGGTATTTAAAATCAAGGGTTTTATTTCCCAACATGCCTAGTTTGTGTATCGTAGATATTTCTGCTACTGTGTCTTCTTATTCAACATCAAAGGCAATATTGCGTGACACCCAATCACAAGAGTTTCAAGCGTTTTATTAACTTTTTCCCATCCGTGTCTCAGCTTCTATTCTATTCGAGTCGAAGGTAACATTGAAACAAGGAGGTATGGAAATGTAGTCTTTAATAAAGTGAATATTTACAAAATACTGTGTTTATCTATAGTCCCGAAGGCTGAGACCTTACACTAGCCCAGACAACAAAAACGGACTAAAAAAGAAAGAAAAAAGAAAGAAAGAAAAAGTGTTGTATATATGTATATGTAGTGTGTGTAGATAAGTTTGTGTGTTGTGTGTGTGCTGTGTTGTGTGTATATATATATATATATATATATATATATATATATATATATATATATATATATATATATGTGTGTGTGTGGTGTGTGTGTGTGTTGTGTGTGTGTGTGTGTGTGTGTGTGTGTTGTGTTGTGATGTGTATACATCTGTGTGTGTTGTGTGTGTGTGTGTGTGTGTGTGTGTGATGTGTGTGTGTATACATCTGTGTGTGTGTATACATCTGTGTGTGTACATTTGTGTGTGTATACATCTGTGAGTGTGAGTGTGTGTGTGTGTGTGTGTGTGTGTGTGTGTGTGTGTGTGTGTGTGTGTGTGTATACATCTGTGTGTGTGTGCGTGTGTGTGTATAAATCTGCGAGTGTGAGTGTGTGTGTGTGTGTGTATACATCTGTGTGTGTGTATACATCTGTGTGTGTGTGTGTGTGTGTGTGTGTGTGTGTGTGTGTACATCTGTGTGTGTGCTGTGTGTGTACATCTGTGTGTGTGTGTATGTATACTTGTGTGTGAATACATCTGTGTGTATACATGTGTGTGTGGTGTGTGTGTGTGTGTGTGTGTGTGTGTGTGTTGTGTGTGTGTGTGTGTGTGTGTGTGTGTGTGTGTGTGCGTGTGTGTGTGTACGTATGCATGCGTATGTATTCGAATGAATGTTTATTTTGAATTGAATACATGTATGTATGTGCACACACACACACACACAACACACACACACACACACACACACATACCGGATAAAATAAAATCTACGACTAAAACCTCCCCACCGGGGTGCAACTGGCAGGCGTGATTCATGACCAGAAAATAAACGTCTTTGGAATAAGAAATAAAATCTTTGGGCACAGTAACTACGCGCTGAGTTCAAGCACACGCACAAGGAAAGACACAGGTGCTCGCCATCGCTGCATTTATTCACTCACGCTTTCACTCAACGCGGGCAAGCGTTCAATACATGATCAAGTGTTTGCCATAGAAGGATGCAGCACAAAGCTTCGTAAATGGAAACCAAAACAAAAATGCAGTCACAAGAGACAATTTCCAGGCCCGGAAATTTTCCATCTTGCCAAAATAATGAACAAATTGGTAAAGAAGCTTCGAACGTACCAAGCTGGAACAATCTTGTCATTTAAACTTCTTGGTAACACAAACACGATCAAGTTACACACTGTTATCATTCACACAGCGCAGGTACACAACATACATCCAAGCCTATTAAGATATTTATATATATATATATATCTATATGTATGTATAAGTATACAAATACAGCTAGCATATCTACAGCTACATATAAGTATGAAAATAAACCTCTAGACTGACTTGTGTCTTGCATATACTGATCACTGATCACTGAACAATACTGGCAACATCTTATCACCAGCTCGTCCAAAGTCTTCCCTTCCGCAGAAAGGGGCCATTCCACTGCTCTCCGTGGAAGTTAAAAATGGAAAGAATGAAAGTTCGAGACAAACGTTTAAGTCTCGGAGGGATGACGGAACTAGTGCATCCCTGGAGACGAGAGAGGAGAGAAGAGGGAAGCGCACAGCTGGAGACGAGAGAGGAGAGAAGAGGGAAGCGCAGAGCTGGAGACGAGAGAGGAGAGAAGAGGGAAGCGCAGAGCTGGACTCAAGGGTCAGGCCATGTATGAGAGCAGTGGATCCCTTGCATTTTCGCGACAGGCGTCTTCGCGCCTCTCGGCACTGAGCGTCACACGAGCGCTAAACGCGAGCCGCTGGCCGCGTGCCGGTGTCTGTAAGGTGGGGGGGTGGGGGGGCGGGGGAGGAGGAAGATGCGTCGTCATGGCTCGCGCAGACGGATTAGTGGGCATAACGAGGGCGGAGGAGGCGTCGGCGTGGGCGTGCGAGGGCCACATCAGGACTGAGGCACCTCGGCGTCCCCTAGGCCTATGGACTCCAGTGGCAAGCCGAGGGGGTCCTGGTGGACGGCCGCATTCCTCGACGAGCCCTGCTGGAGGCGGTTGTGCGCAGGGGGAGAGCTTCCGCTGCTAGGGTAGTGCGAGTCCATCCTTAGGTTATGCGCCGCCAGGGCGTGGCGCCGCAGGTCGCACGCCACGCGGTACGCCTTGTGACACGCGGGGCAAGAGTAAGAGCGCGTCCCGTGTGCCCGGTGCATGTGTTTCCGCAGGTTACTGGGATTACTGATGTGGCGACCACATATGGGGCAGAGGCGGCCTCCGGAGGGGGTCGGGAGCGTGACAACGCCCTCCAGAGCAGGATGCTCTTCCCCTCGACCAAGGAGGTCAAGCAGCGCTCCTACGCCCCCGCCACTACTAGCAGACGTGGGGTCGCCCCCGCCCCTTACTATGTCCCCCGGCCCTAGGGCGGACCGCCCCCACGCACCTACAACGCCCCCATCACCCTCGGGGGACTAGGCAGGGCGCGCCGCCCCCAGCTGCCCAACTCCCCCACACAGGCGCGCCCTGCAACAAGAAACACGCGTCAGCTACAATGTTAGTCCGCTACCAGCATGCTCTACAACCCATGTTAGTTTACATCGGCGCCACCACCACTCATGGCGCCACTACCTCCACCACACCCGCCACCACCACTACTACTACTAATATTCACAAGCAACCCCAACATCAACACCGTCATTACCATAATATTCCAAACTTGAAAATGACGTTTCGAAACCGCCCCAAATAGGAAACAACCAAATTCCTTCACTACTGCACATGCCTTGTCCTCCAAGCCTTACGCCACGATCCCCTCCGGAGGACCCGCTTCGGGCCTCAAGGAAAGCCCTTGGAGTTAGTCCCAAGGATTAGAAATACTACCATACAACCAGAAGTCGAACGAATAGGCGTTAAATGGGGAAAGAGGTATGTTGCACGATGCAAACACCGGAAGAGGAGAAAAAGACCCCAGTAAGTCATTTGGGGACAAGCTTTTAAGAACTACATGTTAATTACAGTCACTGCTACGGTTATTCTTATTCAGCACACAGGCACACAACACGAACACGTACTCACAATCAACTTCCTCGCGTAAAATGACGAGATGATTTCATTAACAGGACAAAGCCCTATCATAATGCCCCAATAACCTCTTAGAGCATTTTGCAACATAGAAAAGGATCTTGTTTAATTCTGAGATACATAACCGCGCGCGTCTGTGTGTGTTTGTTTGTGTTTTTCTGTGAGTTTACATGTGTGCGTGCGTGTTTGTTTGTTTGTGTGTGCGCGCGTGCGCGTATGGATTTATACATCTATGTATATGTATGTGTGTGTGCATATGCATTTTTTTTTAAATCTACGCTCGAACTGTCATATTCAAATAAGTTTTTTCAAATGTGAGGCATTCTACATCTAGCACACGACCAGATAAGGACCCTCTCAACATAACGGCACATCTGAAAACAAGCCTAAGCTAGATAATCAATAGCCTGATGTCATATTTTACAAATGACCCATTTAGAGAGGCTCCGCCTTACGAGTAAAGAATCTATATACTTTTATGGCTACGATGTGCCAGTCTGACTTTTGGAGCGATCCCCCTCAACTCAAGAATGAAAACTCGAAGCCCTGGTCGTGGGGTATATCAGGTAAAAATTTAATTAAATAAAAATATGATTACCTTGCATCTTTCACCAAGAGAAATGCCAATTAGCAAGCATATTCGACTTCACACTCGGCATCCACTACAAAACTATTGATCCGTTTACTACTAGCAGCATAAGCATAATGTTGCGCGGATAATGCATAGTTTGGTATTGCCTACATCTTATAATCGTTCATTTGCACTGGCTATAAATAGTCTGTGCATGGACAGGCGCACACGCACCCTCACAAACAGAAACAGACACAGACACACACACCTCTTGATAAATGCAGATGTTACGCTTGTGTAGAAACAAATACAGGTTATGTGTCGAAAGCTTTTCTATTACAATGGACCTATTGTTACACAAACCTCAACACTTACAAAGGCAATGTCAAAACCTGTTTTTAAGAGCCAATAATGCCACGCAGGAGACCGGGGATAAATGATAAACACTCAAGATTCAAACCATACGTTTATTGTCCATAAATGCTATATACAGGAGGGGATAGTTAACACAAGAGTACACAACCACACTCGCACTCTCCCTCTCAATAATTCAGCCTTTTATTATTATATACACAGCTTTTATAGGAACAACAGAACGCGATTTGTGACACGCGGCTGCCCATCGCATTGCACGCCTGTACAGGGCCCGCAGATCAAAGGAAGTGCGCTGCGCCTCGTACGTGCGTCAGGAACACACCATGGTATCATCACAAACAACAAATGGTTATCAGTTGGGGGATCAGACTATCACATAAGTTCAAAGGTATGATATTCTTTTTCAAGATGATTTTCCTTTCCGAACATCTCCTCGTCACGTTTGCTGCAAAACGACACATTCTATCGTGTACCATAAAAATCAAATTTCTTGGGCAAAATAAACAATTATCTGGAAAAAAATACCAAACTTTCCCTTTAAACCCTCTTTTTAATTGGACATGGGAAGCAGTGACGGTTAGGATATATATTTACGTCCATATTCATTACCCACGCAGCAATTGCTCCAAAGTGGTCGCAAACGAGACAAACTATCGCGTATTATTGTGAACTTAACGTGATCCATCCCATTAACTATCGTAATAATGCTACTGTCTTTTAAATGTATGCAAACCCTACATTTACTACTTATGAGCTGCTTTTAAATATATACACATGGCATACAAACATACGTATACATAATGCTTGTGACTGCTCGCAGATGCACGCGTTTATAGGTTCATATGGAGGGAGGGAGGGAAGGAAAGGGGGGGGGGTGAGTGAATGAGTGTGTGAAAGAGTGTGTGTGTGTGTGTGTGTGTGTGTGTGTGAAAGAGTGTGTGTGTGTGTGTGTGTGTGTGTGTGTGTGTGTGTGTGTGTGTGTGTGTGTGTGTATGTGTGTGTGTGTATGTGTGTGTATGTGTGTGCGTGTGGTGTGCGTGTTGTGTGTGTGCGTGTGTGTGTGTGTGTGTGTGTGTTGTGTGTGGTGTGTGTGTGTGTGTGTGTGTGTGTGTGTGTGTGTGTGTGTGTGTGTGTGTGTGTGTGTGTGCGTGCGTGCGTGGTGTGCGTGCATAACTATGAAAGAGAAAGAGAGAAGATAGACAGGAGGAACGAAAAAGAGAAAGAGGGAGGGGGAGGAGAGAGAGAGGGGGGAGGAGAGGGAGAGGGAGAGGGGGAGGAGAGGGAGAGGGAGAGGGGGAGGAGAGAGGAGAGAGAGGGGGAGGAGAGGGAGAGAGAGGGAGGAGAGGGAGAGAGGGAGAGAGGAGAGAGAGAGAGAGAGAGAGAGAGAAGAGAGAGAGAGAGAGAGAGAGAGAGAGAGAGAGAGAGAGAGAGAGAGAGAGAGAAGGGAGAGAAGAGGGGAGAGAGGGGAGAGGGGAAGAGAGGGAGAGGGGAGGAGAGGAGAGGAGAGGGGGAGGAGAGGGGAGGGAGAGGGGGAGGAGTGAGAGGGGGAGAGGGGGAGGAGAGAGAGAGGGAGAGGGGGAGGAGAGAGAGAGGAGAGGGGGAGGAGAAGAGAGAGGGAGAGGGGGAGGAGAGAGAGAGGGAGAGAGGAGGAGAGAGGAGAGAGAGGGGAGGAGAGAGAGAGGGAGAGGGGAGGAGAGAGAGAGGAGAGGGGGAGGAGAGAGAGAGGGAGAGGGGGAGGAGAGAGAGAGGGAGAGGGGAGGAGAGAGAGAGGGAAGGGGGAGGAGAGAGGAGAGAGGAGGGAGAGGGGGAGGAGAGAGAGAGAGGAAGAGGGGGGAGGAGAGAGAGAGGGAGGGGGAGGAGAGAGAGAGGGAGAGGGGGGAGGAGAGAGAGAGGGAGAGGGGGAGGGAGAGAGAGAGAGAGGGGGAGGAGAGAGAGAGGAGAGGGGAGGAGAGAGAGAGGAGAGGGGGGAGGAGAGAGAGAGGGAGAGGGGGAGGGATAGAGAGAGGGGAGGAGAGAGAGGAGAAGAGAGAGAGAGAGAGAGAGAGAGAGAGAGAGAGAGAGAGAGAGAGAGAGAGAGAGAGAGAGAGAGAGAGAGTGTGTATGTGTTTGTAAATGTATATGTGTATGTATGTGCGCGTCTATGTGTGTGTGTGTGCGCGCGCGCAGTGCATTTACACTGAAGAATGCGAGAACTTGTGTGTGCGCCTGCATTATGCACTGCATATGTATACCTTATGTGTACGCATATATGCAATACATACACACACTAAACTAACAACAATAAGGCACATGGGGACCCTGTTCCGTTCCCTGGTCAGCCGTTCCGCCGCGGCCGCCGGCGAGGCCCCAAGAGGCGCATGGCGTGGCGGAGGGTTGTCTTGCCTGCGCCTTGAGGCTGCCTTTTCCCCCTCGCCCTTGAAGGCTACATTGTCTCCTTTAAAAATAGTTGAACCGGAAAACAATCCGATCACCTGTGACCGCCTTTTCTTCGAAAAGTCTAAGACTGGCCTTTATCATTTACTACATCATGAAAAATCATCTATTCCCAACTTGCACTTTTATGAAACAATGAGCTATCCGTCATTACTCCACCTCCAGCAAACACCAGATAATGCGCGTCCACCAGCCTTCTGTTGGGCCACGAGATCCGATCGTAAGGGAAGCCCAGCGACTTGACGTTTACCCACAATGCCTGGAACACGCGAGCCGAAAACCTCATGCAGCCTCCGGCCCTTCGCTGCACACGCTGAATGGCTGTGTAATGCTTCCTGCCAGACAATGGACTTCCTTGTACAACTATAGTCTTTTTTACTGATAATCAGTCTTTGAGGTTTAGATACAATGCTTCGAAACTATCAAAATACGCAAGGACTCTCTAACACAACTCTAACGACTCCTGATGAGAACTGCAATTCTACCACAAATCCACGTTTACTCATTTCTCTCTTTAAAACCCGGCTTTTGAAAACAGAATTTTGTGAACAAAAATAGGGACTTCGATAACAGTAAAATTCACCAAATTGGAGAAACCACAAAATTATTTATCAAAAAAAAAAAAAAAAAAAAAAAAAAAAAAAAAAAAAAAAAATGCTTGTATGGAACTGAAATTCTAAGACGCCATGAAAGGCACAACGGGCATTTGGTGCTTCCGGGTAGGCTCGAAGCTGGTGACGTTTACCTAGTTTCGCCAATTATTATCTCGAGAAGAAGAAGAAAAAAAAGAAGATTGTAAATGTGTATGTATGTGTATGTGTGCATGTGTCTATATATATTTATATATTATTTTATATTATTTATATTATATTATATATATATTATATATATAATTATATATTATATATATATATATATATAATATATATATATATATGATAGATATAATGTTGTGTATGGATGTGTATGTATATATGTATGAATGTATAGTGTGTGTGGGTGGGTGCATGTGTGTATGTGCGTATGTACGTATGTACGTATGTATGTATGTATGTATGTATGTATGTATATGTATGCATGTACTTAGTGTACGTATATGTATGTATATGTATGTAAATGTGCGTGCGTATGTGTGCGTTTGTGTAATTATAATTTTGAAGACATGGCAACAGCCTATTTCCAAGATGATTTCCTCACAAAACCAAATTTATCTCTATAACTGTAAAGTCATCAAGAACTACATAGGATAAGCTTTAAGACTGCCGACCGTTCAGAAGCAAATCAAAACAAACAACAAAAACTATAGCACCAGTCGAAATAAACTCGGCTCCAGCGACCGTCTCGTCCGACGCACAGACTGCCCCCCCCCCCCCAAACGGGCCGGACGAAAGCGGAGACGCCACACTTTAGAAGCACGGGTTGAACTCTTCTCCGTCTTTTGATGCAGCTTGCCTCGTCACATACATCAAGTTGAAAATAATGGTATATTATGCAATGAGGAATACAAACGTGTATTGCAAATACTTTCGCGTGAATTAATCTGTGAATGAGTTATCTTAATTATGCTTGTTTATTGAATTGGAAATTTACGAATCATGACACAATTAACATAATATTTGCAGGTAACCACAAAGAAAAAGTCTCAGGACGCCATTAAGAGACATACAGATGGTAGATAAACATTATGAAATGTCTATCAGGCATTTCTCTTTTCTGTTAGTTATACTGGCCCAGTAACTTAAACTTTCAAGTTTTTTGTACACAAGATTTGTGTCTTCTTTATACTATCAACTTCCTCTGTAAAATAAAGAAAAAAAGTACTGTGTGTCGCCCTCACTCATGATGTATCTCATCTCACAGTCCACGAAAAGGCAGTCCTTTCCATGATAGTTGCCGACCCCTATCAAGGCCCTACGTCGGGGAGGCGGGGCGACGCAGCACAAGGTCGGTGGGCTGGTCGTCGTCCAGGCCGTCGAATTCCTCTTCCTCGACCTTGGCTTCCAGGGGGTCGTCCTCATCCAGGCCCATCCCCACGGCAGCTCCTGACACTGGGACCCCGATGACCACCGAAGCAGCAGCCGCAGCCGCCTTCTTTTGAGTGGCCGTCGAACACAGCAACACGTGCTCTTTGATGTAGTATCTGTTCCTGAAGGTGCGTCGGCATATGGGACACACATACTCCTCGCCCGAATGCTGTACGCGCTTATGTTTGTTCAAATTCGATCGTGAAGTAAACGTTTTATTGCAGATATCACAGGTCAGCGGGGGAACCACTCCGGGCGCGGTCGTTATGCGCATAGTGACGGAGGACTGGGAAGCAAGACTGCTGCTGGTGCTGCAGCTGCCTCCCGTGGGCGAGCTGCCGCTGACGACGACCGGGAGCTTGGGCACGATGTTGGCCAACGGGGAAGGCGTGAGCGAGTGGCCTTCGGCGACCGGGGAGCGCCCGCTCGGCGTCGTGCAGCCTCCACTCGTGATGGGGGACCTTACACTTGCCTGCTGTGATTTTTGTTGAGTATAAAGAGTTGCTTTGCTACGCATCCCAGCCAACCCACTAGGTGAGGCCGGAGACCGGTTGAGACTAGGAGAAACTCCCTGACCTGGGGATCTCATTTGTCCTGGGGACCTGGTGTTGACAGGTGATCTCCCCTGACCTGGGGACCTGTGAAGGCCGCCCGCCGTGCCCGAGTGGTCCGCTACCAGGCGTGCGAAGGTGCCTGAAAGTAGCAAAATAGTACGTGACTACTGGGCCGGCGGGACGGGACCAGGGCGAGGGTGAGGGCCAGGATCACACAGGACCAGGAGCCTCCTCCCTAGGCAACTCATACTCAATATATATTCAAAATCTTACATCTCAAATCCTTACTATGTAACCAATATCCTACAATTGGACAGGAATAAACAAATAAAGAACCAAGGACTCTAACTACATGATACGAAATATCACAATGTATAAATAAAACAAATAACTTTACACATATGAATAGGACCGAAAAAAAGAAATTCTGAGGAGATACAGAGCGGGGTAGAGGTAGAGAGGGCAGGAAAAAAAAGAGAGAGAGAGAGAGAGAGAGAGAGAGAGAGAGNTTTCCAAAACATTATCATATAGATATATAGATAACAGAAGATGGAGATAAAGAGATGAGAAAAAAATAGTTCATTGTCTAAGATTATATTTTATCAGTATTATTTTTTTCATTTTCTGATGGTCTTGTTCAGATAGATCTATTAAAATTATTATTTTTTATTTCTCAATAATATACTTCAAAAATGTAATTGCATCTTGCTACTCTTAATATGCATCAAAATTTCCACTAACAAAAAAGTAGCAATAATAAAAAAATAAAAAAAATAGGATAACAAAAAAAAAAAAAAAAAAGCTAAAAAAAGAAAAACAAAAAAGAACACACGCTCTTAAACGAATGACTCGCCAACATCCAACCAAACCACCTTCATAATTATCTCCCTCCTAATTGCAGCTCGCCGTTAATTGCCCATTCATTAACATCGGCCCAAGAATCGAACACAGAGACACGTTGATCGAGTTGAAAGGAAAAGTTAAATACAAAAAATTAAATACAAAAAAAGTTAAATGCAGAACTCTTGTTTTTGTCGGTTGCAAAGTGGCCGGGGGCTTAATTAAGCAGTTTAGGGGGAAATGGTGGTTGGTCTGGTTTGGGGGGGGGGAGGGTGGGTGGGGGGAGGGGGGGAAAGGTGGGGAAGGAGGTGGGAGGTGAGGGGGGAAGGAGGGAGAGAGGAGGGGGAGGGGAGGGGGTGGGGAGAGGAGGTGGGGGATGTGGGGACGAGAAGTGGATAGTCTTTGGGAAAAAGGGGTGGTTGGTTGGGGGGAGGAGAGGAGGTGGTGGTAGTCCTTTGGGAAAAAGGGGAAAATTGGTGGTTGGTCGGGTTTGGGGAGGGGAGAGGAAGGGGGGAAAGGGGAGGGGGGAAGGGGTGGGGGAAGGGGGGAAGGAGATGGGAGGAGGGGGGGAAGAGGGGGAGGTGGGAGGGGATGTGGGGGAGAGAGGGGGGGAGGTGGAATGGTGGAGTCCTTTGGGAAAAGGGGTTTGGTCTGGTTGGGGAGGGGAGGGGTGGGAGAGAGGACGAGGGGGTGGGGAGGGGGAGCGGGGAGGTGGATAGTCCTTTGGGGGAAATGTATTCGTTTGGATATGTATGGTGTGTGGGGGGGGGGGGGGGTGTATGTGTGCGTGTGTGTGATCTTTGTTTAAATGTTTTTATTCTCTTTTTTTTTTGGGGGGGGGGATTCTCTGGTTGTTCATATTTTCATTTTCGAATTCTCTCTTTGTCTCTCTTTTTCTCTCTCTCTCTCTCTCTCCTCTCCACTTTTCTCTCTCTCTCTCTCACTCTCTCTCCTCTCTCTCGTCTCTCTCGCTCTCTCTCTCTCTCTCTCTCTCTCTCTCTCTACTCTCTCTCTCTCTCTCTCTCTCTCTCTCTCCTCTCCCCTTCTCCCTTTTCCTTCTGGTTCGTATACTTTCTGGTCAGAAATCATTCATGCTGAAATTTGTTGATTTATAATTCAAATCACTTTTAATTTCTTTTTTCGTTTTCTATTTTCTTTTATCTCCTCATATGCGCATGGGTGTGTTGATTTATTATAAAAGAAAAAAAATAATGTTCTTCGTTTTGATTGTGAGTCTGTATTGTGTGTGGTGTGTGTGTGTGTGTGTGTGTGTGTGTGTGTGTGGTGTATGTTAGAGCGTGTGTGTATGTATGAGAGAGTGTACGTGTGTGTGTGTGTGTTTTCTAATACTTTCAAGCTACTCACACAGCTGATACACAATATAAATGACATATTAAAATCAAACAATGAGCTACAGTGATTTCATTAAATCTCTTTGTCGAAGTGCAATGCCGTTCAAAATCACAAAATCTCTCTTTCCTCTTTTTTTTCTTCGTAAGACAGAAAAAAAAACAGCGAGTGTGTAGTTTCTTGACTTTCTATCCTTTCTTTATGTACTCAAAGACTTTTTCTCTGAAAGTGTATCGGTCTTACTGTCTATCTATCTTTCCACCTGATCGATCATCTGCCTGTCTGTCTATCTGTCTTTCCACCCTGAAGTCTAACTGCTTATCTGTCTATCTGTCTATCTATTTTTCCACCCGGAAGTCTATCTAATTATCTATATTTCGACCCGGAAGTCTATCTGCGTATGTGCCTGTCTGTCTTTCCAACCGGAAATGTGTCTATCTGTCTATCTATCAATCTTTCCACCCGAAAGTCTATCTGTCACTAGAGTATCATTTTTGTCTTGTCTCCGTCCGTGTTACAGCCCCTATCTACCAGATTTTCTATCTATCTCGCCACCCGGAAGTCTACCTATCTACCCATCTATCTACCAGCAAGTCTATCTATCTACCCGTATATCTATCTACCAGGAAGTCTATCTACCTCTCTATCTCCGCCCCCGGAAGTCTATCTATCTTCTACCACAAATCTCCTATCTTATCCTATCACCAGGAGTCTATCTATCTACCCATCTATCTACCTACCAGGAAGTCTATCTGCCTCTCTATCTCCGCAACCGGAAGTCTATCCATCTACCAGGAAGTCTATCTGTCTCCACCCGTGTCACAGCTCCTCCTGCCTCCAAGACCACTCTCGAGGGCGTGTGTGTTCGTGCTGGGCGTTGGATCGTCAAGGGTGGTGGAGAAGGGATAGGAAGAGAAAGAGAGAGAGAGAGAGATAGAGAGAGAGGGGGGGGGAGAGAGGAGAGAGGGAGGGAGGGAGGGAGGGAAGGAGGAGAGAGAGAGGGAGAGAGAGAGAGGGAGATAGAGAGAGAGAGATGTAGGAAGAGAAAGAAGAGAGAGGAGAGAGAGAGAGGAGAGAGAGAGAGAGAGAGAAGGAGGGAGGGAGAGAGAGAGAGCGAGGTAATGCTTCTCAAAATATCGGGAAAACGAGTGACTGAATTGTAATAAGTGAGAGAGTGGAAAAAGATGGATTATTGCGGTTATGTTAATGTTATTGAATATAATCGTGATCTTTTTTTTTTTTTTTTTTTTGAGGATGGGGTGGGAGGAGGGTGGGGGGAGGGGGGGGGGATTATCGTGCGAAAAGTTGATTCGCTTCTTGCTTTCCATTGTTTGTCTATCTGTCTGTCTGTCTCTCTCTATCTCTCTCTTTTTCCCTCCTTCTTCCACTCTTCTTCCCGCTCCTTTCCTTCTCCATTCCTTCCCCTTACCTCTCCCTCCTCCCCTCTCTCGCATCCTCCTCCCTTTCTCCTCTCCTCCCCCTCCCTCCTTCTTCCTCCCCCTCCCCCCTCCCTCCTTCCCCCCCCTCCCTCTCTCCCTTCCCTCCTCCTTCCCTCCCTCCTCCGCTCCTGCCCATTTCCCTCCCCTGCCCTTCCCCTCCTTCCCTCCTTTCCCCCTCCCCTCCGCATCCTTCTCTCGCACAAGGTTTAGAAAGAAAAAAAAATAAACCCTCACTCAGCGGCATATCAGTTGCAGTTGAGGTCAGAACGATCGCAAGAAAATCTTTTTAACCCTGTGTGTGTGTGTGTGTGTGTGTGCTGTGTGTGTGTGTGTGTGTGTGTGTGTGTGGTGTGTGTGTGTGGTGTGTGTGTTGTGTGTGTGTGTGTGTGTGTGATGAGAGAGCGAGAGAGAGAGAGAGAGGGAGAGAGAGAGAGAGAGAGAGAGTGAGAGAGAGAGAGAGAGAGAGAGAGAGAGAGAGAGAAGAGAGATGAAGAGAGTGAAGAGGAAGTGAGAAGAGGTGTGTGATGTGGGTGTGTGATGAGAGAGAGACAGAGAGAGAGAGTGTGTGTGTGTGTGTGGTGTGTGAAGAGGAGAGGAGAGAGAGAGAGGAGAGACGAGAGAGAGAGAGAGAGAGAGAGAGGAGAGAGAGAGAGAGAGAGAGAGAGAGAGAGAGAGTGAGAGAGAGAGAGAGAACAGAGAGAGAGAGTGTGTTGTGTTGTTGTGTGTGTGTGTTGTGAGAGAGAGAGAGAAGAGAGAGAGGAGAGGGAGAGAGAGAGAGAGAGGAGAGTAGAGGAGAGGAGAGAGAGAAGAGAGAGAGAGAGAGAGAGAGAGACTGAGAGAGGCAGGGAGGAGAGTGAGATGAGAGAAGAAGAGACAGAGAGAGAGAGTGCTGGTGTGTGTTGTGTGCTGTGAAGAGAGAGAGAGAGAGAAGAGAGAGAGAGAGAGAGAGAGAGAGAGAGAGAGAGAGAGAGAGAGAGAGAAGAGAGAGAGAGAGAGAGAAGGGAGTAGTGAGAGAGACCGCAGAGAGACAGAGAGAGAGAGTGTGTTCAGTTGTGTGGTAGTGTGAGAGAGAGAGAGGAGAGAGTAGGAGGAGAGAGGAGAGAGAGAAGAGCAGAGAGAGAGAGAGAGAGAGAGAGAGAAGGAAGAGAGAGAGAGGAGAGTAGAGAAGTGAGACGAAGAAGAGAGACGACCTTGAGAGGGGAGCAGAGTGTGTGTGTGTTTTTGTGTGTGTGTGTGTGAGGAGAGAGAGAAGGAGGAGTAGAGAAGAGGAGAGAGAAGTGAGGAAGAGAGAGAGAGAGAGGGGAGAGAAAGAGAGAGAGAGAGAGAGAGAGTGAAGAGAGAGAGTACGAAGAGGAGAGACGAGTGTAGTTGTGTGTTATGCTGTGTGTGTAATGGAGAGAGGAGAGGAGAGAGAGAGAGAGAGAGAGAGAGAGAGGAGAGGAGGAGAGAGAAGGAGGAGAGAAGAGCGAAGAGAGAGAGAGAGTAGATAGTGTGGTTTATGTGTTTATGAGATGTGTAGGCTGCTGTGTTGTGTTTGTTTGTGTGTGTGGCTGGAATTTGTGGGTGTGTTTTGTTTGTTGTGGTGTGAAGAGAGAGAGAGAAGAGAGGAGGAGAGAGAGAGAGAAGAACGAGAAGAGAGAAGAGAGAGGAGAGGAGAGAGACGAGGAGAGAGAAGAGAGAGAGGAAGAGGAGGGGGAGAGAGAGAGAGGA
>NW_020869380.1:104856-105856 GCF_003789085.1 Penaeus vannamei | reverse complement strand
GGAGAGGAGAAGGGGGTGATAGGGGGATAGGGAAAGAGTGGAGAGTACGAATTACGGTGCTGAAGGAATGATGAAGAGAGGAGGGGGAGGAGAGAATGGACACAAGAGCGAGAGACGGAGGAGAGCGGGGAGAGAGCTCAGAGAGGAGGTGCGTAGATGAAAAGGGACGAGAAGGAAAGAGGAGAAAGGGAGAAAAGATGCAAGAGAGAGCGAGAAAGGAGAAGGGAAATTGATGTTAGGAGAGGGTGAGAAGAAAAGGTTTAAAGGGGAGAAGAAAGGAGAAAGGGAGAAAGAGTTGGAGAGAGAGAGATGAAAGAGGAAAAGGAAGAAGTAACAAAAGAGAATAAAGGGGAAAAAAGAAAAAAGACAAAAAGGGAAAAATAAAGGTATGAGAGAGAGAGGAGAGAAGAGAGAGAGGAAGCGGAGGGTTACGAACGAAGAGGCTGGTCCCAAAGGAAAAGAACAGAGGGCTCAAAAGGAAGAGGACCCAAAGATGGCTTTCTTTTGTCCTTTTGTCCTTTTGTTCAAACTCCGGGGAACAGGTCGCGGCCGGTTTCGCTCTGTCGCGCCGCTCAAAACCCCCCGAACAAAACAGGTCAACACCATTTAAACAAGCCGAACGAAATAAAACGTAAAAAAACCAAATTTGGAACGTAAAAAAAACAACCAACTTTGAAAAACAGCGAACATTGAACAAAACGTGTAAAACCAAAATTTGATACGTCTATAAAAAAAAAAACAACCATCGTGGCGAAAACGAAACCATGGAACAAAACGTAAACAAAAGTGAAACGTAAAAACTTTACCCTCGTAAACCACACTTGAAGTAAAAACTTATCGTAAACAAATTGAACGTAAAAAAATCGCTAAACAAATTGAACGTAAAAACTTATCGTAAACAAATTGAACGTAAAAACCTATCGAAAAATGAACAAAACATCGTAAACAAATGAACGTAAAAACTCATCCAAAAACAAATAAACAAAATCAATCAAATCAA
>NW_020869380.1:94856-99856 GCF_003789085.1 Penaeus vannamei | reverse complement strand
ACACACAACACAACACACACACACACACACACGCACACACACACACGCACACACACACACATGTACATAAACACACACTCTATTATCAGCATTGAGTATCATCATTAATAGCGGTTATCATAATCACATATTATCGTAAGTACTATCTTGACTGTTTTGATGATATGACTATATTCATTATCAAGTTATCGTTATGGATTGTTATGATTACGACTGCAAACTTTATTAATAATTATTGATTTATTTAGTATTGCTTTATGTTGATTTGATTTACTTGTATTATCCTTGGTGCTAATACTGGTACACACGAGTGTTTTTAATATTTATTCCATTAATTCATCTTTAAAGATAGCAATGGAATATGGATAGGATTTCGTCCTTGATTTTATTCTTTGAACGTTGTTCCTACCCTCTATGCTCTCCCCCTCCCCCCTCCATTCCCTCCCTAGACCCCCCCCGTCCTCCCTTCTCCCTCCCCTCCCTTCCCCGCCTCCCCCCCTCCCCTCCCCCTCCTCCCCTCCCCTCCTCCTCCCCCCCCTCCCCTCCCGTCTCCCGTCCTTCCTTCTCCCCCCCCCCTCCCCCTCCCCCTCCCCCACCCCCCCCTCCCCTCCCCCCCCCCCCTCCCCCTCCCTAAAAAAAACAAGTACTTTTTCAGTCTATTTCCGGTTGAATATGGGAGATTTTTCTTCTTTTTTTTTTTTTCTTACGATGAGAACCGAAAAACCATCTATCAGAATTCACGTCAGTCGGATGAATAGAGGGGGAAAGGAGAAGGGGGGGAGGGGAGAGAGGAAACATGGGGAGGGGAGGAGGAGATGTGGGGAGAAATAACGAGGGGGAGAGAGAAGGGAGAAGGAAAGAGAATGATAATCCATCCCTTCAAAAAAAAAAAAGAAAAAAAAAAAAAAAAAAGGGAGAAAAAAAGATTAATGAAAAATTGGAGCATTAATAACAGTGTTGACACTTATGCAACGCGAAGCACGGATATTACTTTGGTAGCGCTGTTTCCGATGAGGTCATCGATAGCCATTCATCATCATTTTGATATTTGACTTCCCCCTCTCTCCTTATCCCCCCCCCCTATGGTTCCTTTATAATACTCTCTCTCTCTCTCTCTCTCTCTCTCTCTCCTCTCTCTCTCTCTCTCTCTCTCTCTTCTCTCTCTCTCTCTTCTCTCTCTCTCTCTCTCTCTCTCTCCTCTCTCTCTGTCTCTCTCTCTCTCTCTTCTCCCTCTCTCTCTCTCTCTCTTCTCCCTCCCATTCTCTCCCTCAATCTCTGTTTCTTCCCTTCTCTCTCACTTTCTCTCCCTTTCTCTCTCCCTCCCGTTTTACTCAAACCGAGAGAGACAGGGAACAGCATTAAGAATTGAGGAAATGGAGCATTAGTGGAGAGCGGAAGAGGAACAGGAAGACACATTGAGAAAGAGGACATAAAGCAGATGAAGAGGAAATGACATTTAAGGTCGCCAAAGAATCTGAGAAGGAAAGATAATAATAGAAGAGGAGAGAGAGGCAAAGACAGAAATGATGATGATGATGATGAGAGTAATAATGATAACCATTGATAAGAATAAAAGTAATGATTAAAATGATGATTATGAAAATAATAATAATGATGATAATGATAATGATTCTACTACTACTACTACTACTGCTGCAAATAATAATGATAATGATAATAGTGATAGTAACAATATTAACTGTAATGATGCTAATCATAACAATGATAATAATAATAATGATGCTTATTAATATTATATAATAATGATAATAATGATATGATGATGATAATTATTAAAAATGATCATTAAAAAGTAATAATAACAATGATTACAAGTAATAAAGATAACATCATGAACATCAACATGATAACTCTAGAGAATGAAGCAGGACCCCCCCCCCTCCCTCCCACAAGGACCTCAGCCGACGAAGAGGGCCAGGCGCGGCAGTTCAGGGCCACGACCCCCCCCCTCTCCCCCCTTCAGGAGGCTTCCCAGAGGCGCTGAAGGAGGCGCCGACGAGGGGAGACCTTCCTCAGGAGTTCGTGGAGGAGGAGCGAAGCCCGGGCGAAGCGGAGGGACCGAAGACCTACTCCTGGAGGTCATGTCTTCGTCGTGGAGGAGAGTCTCGGGAGAGGGCTGTTGATTCCACGGCGCTGTGACAGAGGATCCTTCCTCCTTCTCTTCTTCCTTTTTCTGCTATTCTCTCTTTCTCTTCTCTTATTCTGTTATTCCTCCTCTTTCTCTCCTTCTTCCATTTCTCCTCTTCTTCCTCCTCCTCCTCTTTCTCTTTCTTCCTTTTCTCCTCTTCATCCTCTTACTCTTCTTCCATTTCTCCTCTCTCCTCTTCTCTTTCTCCTTCCTTTTCTCTCTCTCCTCCTCTCTCTTTCTCTACTTCCTCCTCTTCTCTAATGCTCTGTTATTCTTCCTTTTCCTCGTCTTTCTCCTTTTTTCCCCTCAGTACATACACCTAAAACTGATAACCCTGTCAGCTCAGCAGGACGAGCGACCAAGACGGGGAGGAAGGAAGTGCAGGAGGCGGCCAAGGAAAGCAAAGAAAGGGAAAGAAAGAAGAAAAAAAATATTTAAAAGAAAGAAAGAAAGAAAAATAAATATTTAAAAGAAAGAAAGAAAGAAAAATAAATATCTAAAAGAAAGAAAGAAAGAAAAATAAATATTTAAAGGAAAGAAAGAAATGAATAAATTTAAGAGACCTCTAGAAGGAGGAGCATCTCAAGATATAGGGAGATACAGAATACGACGAAGACGAGAATCCATAAAGAAAAATTGGAAAAAGGAACAAAACAAAACGAAAACTGACCCCAAAAATGCAAATAAGAAAATAAAACTAAAAACCAAAAAAAGAATAAACAAAAAATAATGCACTTTCAGATAAAACGATGAAATAAAAATAAATCATGAAAAAGGATTCCCTCAAACTGATTTAAAACAAAGAGAAAAAAAGTGAGAATAAGTAAATAAATCCAAAAAAATCCACAAAACAAAAAGCGAGAGATTTCAGCAGGCTAAGCGACCCCCCCCTCCCCCTCCTCCTCCCCGCCTCCAACGCCGACGACAACAACACGCGTAGGAGGAGACTGGAGGAAAAGGAAGGAAGGATAAAAAGAGGAAAAGAAAAGGAAAAATAAAGTAGTGAGAATATTGAAAAAGAACGATTTTAACACGAAGGAAAAAACGGTGAAATGAGGAGGGGGGAGGATAAGATAATAATAATATATGATAACAGAAAGAACGACCTCAATACGAAGGAAAGAAATGGTAAAAAAGGGGGAAATAAAAAGTGAAAATGAAAATACTATTAAAAAAAGGACAAACGAAGAGAGCCAAAGGGGGGGGGGTTGAGATCTCCGAACTTTGGAGACAAAAAGCGGAAACAGGGAACTATAGGATAGGACAAAGAAAACGTTCCAAAGAGAAGAAAAATAAAACAAACGAAAACAAGACAAAAAAAAAAAAAAAAAAAGACACACTTCTCATATTTTGTTTTGGAGGAAAAACCGCAAATCCTCAGCCATCGCGTCCTTCGCGGGAGAGGAAGCAGGATTTGTATATATATGTATATACATACATACATACATATATATATATATATATTATATATATATATTATATATTATATATATATATATATATATATACATATACATTATGTGTGTGTGTGTGTGTGTGTGTGTGTGTGTGTGTGTGTGTGTGTGTGCATATATGTATGTATGTATGTATATCTATGTACACACACACACACACACACACACACACACACAACACACACACACACATCACACACACATATATATATATATATATATATATATATATATATATATATATATATATATATATATATAATATACACAGCCACCTCCATCCTCATTAACCTCGACCATGATTAGCGCATTCGGACGCGTTGCAATCCGCAGGCGAATCGGAAGCAGCCAATCCGCCCACGGAATCGGACGCGGGAAATTAAAAACAGAAAAATGAAAAACGAAATGAACAGACATTTATTCACAAACGCAGCTATAAATTCCGAAATATCAGGTGTTATATATCTTTTTCTTTTTTTTAGGTTCGTCGCGGCAGTCCATTTATTTCGTTACTGACGGAAAACTATTATTCAAATTTTATATCCCGCCTTTCAAATTTGTTTTCATATTCGGGGGAGCGAGAGGGGAGGAAGAGGGAGGAGGAGAGGAGGAGGGCGGGGGGGAGAGGGAGGAGGGCGGGAGGGGGAGAGGGAGGAGAGAGGATGAGGAGGTAGGGAAAGAAGGAGGGGGAGAGGGAGAGGAGAGAGAGAGAGGAACAGAGTGACAAAGAGAGAGAGAGAGAGAAAGACAATAGATATACAGATGCAAAACCAAAGAAGAGAGAGAGAGAGAGAGAGAACCAACGAACCCCAACAACCCCAAAGAGAGAGAGAGCCAACGAACCCCAACAACCCCAGAGAGAGAGAGAGCTCGCGAGCGCCGCCACCCACAGGGACCCCAGGACGCGACCCCCTCCCGCGGGGCGCCGCCGAAGCGAGACCCTAAACCCGGTTTCCATTATCGAGACGACAAATTACCCCCCTCAGGGCGTTTAGCCAAGCAAGAATAACAACAAGACGCTAAAATCTTCCTCTGGAACACTAAAGCGAAAGAATGGGAGCGATAATTCACGGCCGGACTCAACTAAAACCCCGTGTTCAGCCGCACCTTTTAAGATAGTGCTACATGTTGGTTTCCTGCTGGGATGGGAGTGTGTGTGTGTGTGTGTGTGTGCGTGGTTGTATGCGTGGGAGTGTGTGTGTGTGTGTGCGTGGTTGTATGCGTGGGTGTGTCTGTGTGGTTCTGTGTACGTGTATGGATGGTGGAGAGAGAGAGAGAGTGTGTGTGTGTGTGTGTACGTGGTTGTATGCGTGGGTGTGTCTGTGTACGTGTATGGATGGGTGAGAGAGAGAGAGGAGTGTGTGTTGTGTGTGTGTGTGTGGGTGGTTGTATGCGTG
>NW_020869380.1:80232-84855 GCF_003789085.1 Penaeus vannamei | reverse complement strand
GTTGAAGGGGAAAGGGAGGAATGGAGGGGGGGGCTGAGGGGAAAACGGGGAGGAGGAGGGGGGGGGCTGAAGGGGAAAGGGGAGGAGGGTGGCGGGAGCGGGGGGGAGAAGGCGGGGAGGGCGGGCAGGGATGAAGAGGTGAGGAGAAGGACGCAGAGAAAAGGGGAAAGGGGAAGACTAAACGAGAGGCAGAAGGGGGATAAACGGAGAGGGGCAGGCAGAGAGACAGAGGGGAGGAGATCGGAGAGCGGAGTTACGTGAGAGAGGAGAAGGCCAGGAGGGGGAAGAAGTAATAGAGTCGAAGCCTAGAGGGAAGAAAGGACTTACAGAAGGATCAGGTAAAGAGAAACATCGATGGAAGGAGCAGGGGAACAGGTAGCAGACAAGCATAAACAGAGAGAAAAGGGGTAGGGGGATGCATTGAGGAGTGCGCAAGGGTATGAGCAGAAGACAGCCGGAGAACGGCGAGACGAAGGGGATGCATGTAGAGGGGAGAGAGGAGCAGTAGAGAGAGGTGGAGAGAGGGAGGCAGGAGACAGAGGGGTAGAGAGGAGCAGGGAGGCAGGAAGGGAGAGAGGGAGCAGGTAGAGTAGATGGGCGAGAGAGTAGATCCACGTAGGAGAGCAGGGCAGAGCAGATGAGGGAGGGAACGGGACGAGGGGAGTAGGCAAGGGGGAGAGACGGGGGGGGGGTTCGTGGGGGGGAATCAAGCACGCGTGATTATTTAAGCACAAGATTCGCTCGACAAATACCGTATTTGCCCTTCCGAGGGAGAGGGATGGGAGGAGGAGGAGGGGAGGAGGAGGGGAGGGCGAATATGCGAGAGGGAGAGACGCGTCGAGGAGGTGGAGGAAGGGAAGGAAAAAGATGGAAGAGGGGGAGACGAGAATTATGTGCTAGGAGAGAGAGAGAAAAAAGAGAGAAACGAAGAGAGAAAAACGAGACTGACCGAGGAATTAGAAAAGGGAGAAGACAAGAAAACCTGAGCTTCTTTATTTCATTCTTTTTCTACGCTTTCCTTCTCGATTTCCTTATAAAAAAAAAAAAAAAAAAAAATGATTACCACAAATGTACAGAAGTGACATATACACATATACATACAATATTTATGTGTGTGGTGTTGTTAATATACATATTATATTATACATATATTATATATATATATTATATATATATATATATATCTATATATATACATACAGTATATATATATAATATTATATATATATATATATATATATAATGTATGTATATAAATCTATTATCTATCTATATTAATATATATATACATATATATATATATATATATATATATATTATATATATATATCTAATATATGTATAATATATATATATATATATATATATATATATATATATATATATATATATATAATATATATATATATATATATTATATAATTATGTGTATGTGTTATGTATGTATATCAGTATTAATGTGTTTGTGTGTGTTGTGTGTGTCCGTTTATGTGTACCGTGCACAACAAAGTATTATAGCAATAAAAGATGAATAGCAAACAAAGAACCCCAAAGACGAAAGAATAAGAAAAAGAAATAAGGAAGGCAAAATAAGTCGAAATTCTTTGGAAAGAGAGAGAAAAAATGTAGAGCAAAGGCATCATGCAAGGAGCTTATCAAAAGAATAATTGCTTCAATCAAAGGCTTTTTTTTTACCCACATTGCCCAACATGAAGCGAATTCTAAAAGTTTTCTTTTGTTCAAGGCAACAATAACAGCACGAAAAAAAAGTAGAAAAGGCTATGTATACATAACCTTGCGTGAGCTGTAGAAAGAGGAAAAGGGAGAAAGAGAGAGAGGAGGAGAGAGAGGGAGTGGGAAAAAGAAGAGAGTGGGAGAGAGAGAGAGAGAGAGGGAGAGAGAGAGAGAGAGAGAGAGAGAGAGAGCAGAGAGAGGAGAAGAGAGGAGAGAGAGAGAGAAGAGAGAGAGAGAGAGAGAGAAAGAGAGAGAGAGAGAAAGCTTAGCGTCGGATTCTCCCATGGTTTATGTGTGCAGTTTACAGCAAGGATGAGATTCTTGCGAAAATTATATTCTGATTTTTGTCTAATTCCCCCCCCCCATCCCATCTCTCTTTCTCTCTCTCTCTCTCTCTCTCCTCCCCACCCTATCTCTTTCTCTCTCTCCCTCCCTGCCTCTCTCCTCCTCCTCCTCATGATTGGTGTTGCATGCAATTAGCTTCACATGACTCCTGTTGAATCGATTTGGTGTTGCGCGACTGTTGCTCCATCGATGTGGTGTTGCATCTGTTGTTGCATGACTGGCGTGGCGGGTCCGTGGTCTGGGGTTGTTGACTTGCGCTTCCTTGTTCTTGGGGAATTTCAGGAGAAGAATAGTGGTCATTTGTCAAGGAAGGAGATGGCCTGTGTGTTTGTTTGGTATTTCTCTTTCTCACTCCTCTAATATCTTTATCTTCTCTCTCTCTATCCCTCTATCTATCTATATTGCTATCTATCCATTTACCTGTCTCTCTATATCTAGAGTCCTTCCCCTATCTCTCTGTCTCTGTTCTACTCGCTCCCCTTCTTCTTTGTCTCTCGTTATCCCTTACTTTTCTCTCCCTACCCTCCTCTCCCTCCTCTTCTGTCTCTCTCTCTCACGTCTCTCTCTCCTGTAATTCTCCACTCTCGTCTCTCTCTCTCTCTCTCTCTTCTCCCTCTCTTCTCCTCCACTTTCCACTCATCTCTTCTCTCCTCTCTGATTCTCTCTCTCTGCTTCTCTCTCTCACTCCATCACCCTCTCTCTTCTACTCTCTCTCTCAACGTCCTACTTCCCAACTCTCTCTCTCTCGTCTCTCTCTTTCACTCCACTTCTCTCTCTCTTTTCTTCCCTCTCTCTTCCCTTCCCCCCGCCTTTCTCTCTCCATGCTCCTCTCTCTCTCTCGCTCTCCATCTCGTTCTCTCTTCTCTCTGCTCCTCTCTCTCTCGCTCGTCTCTCTCTCTCTTCTCTTCCTCCCTCCTCCCCCCCTCTCTCTTCTCTCTTTTCTCTCTCTCACTCCCAACTCCTCTCTCTTCTCTCATCTCCATCTCTCTCTCGTCACTCCCACTCTCTCTCTCTCCATCACTCACTCTCTCTCTTTCACTCCCACTCTTCTCTCCTCTCATCTCTGTTATTCACTCCGCACTCTTATCCTCTCTCTCTCCTCTCTCTCTTTTCTCCTCTCTTCTCACACTCCCAGTCCTGCTCGCTCTCTCCCTCTGCTTTTCTCTCTCCCCCCCCTCTCTCGTCTCCCAAACAGCCAAATATTTCTCATCTTTTTCTCGGATTAGAGGACCTGCTCACTTTCTTAAGCTTCAACGTGATAACTAAATATATAATAAATCAGAAATAAATGTGTGAAGGGAGAGAAAACTGGTGGGATTTCTTCTCTCATTTCTTTGTTCATTAATTTCATGAAAACATATAGAATAATAAGAAGAAACACAAACATTTGTCCTGACGAGACTCAATAAGAATAACGGGATAAAACTGGAGAAAAAACAAATATAATAAATAAAAACACATAATAAAAAACAAGGAAAATGGGAAAAACGGAATGAAGGCAACATGGAAAAAATTATTTCTCAGAAAATAGGGCAGTGGATCCCAATACTAAGATCGCTGCTGAGACAAGGAGAAGGCGATGAGAGAGAGAGAGAGAGGGGGGGTGGGGAGATGAGGGAGGGGAGGGAGAGAGACGAAGGAGGGGGGGAGCACAAAGAGAGAGAAGGGGGACGATGGAGGCGGGAAGGGAGGGAGAGGGCGGTGGACGGAGGGAGAGAGAGAGGGAGAGGCGAAGGTAGGAAGAGGGAGAGAGAGAAGGTGGGGATGGAGGAAGTAGAGAAAGAATCGGAGAGAAGGAATGCGAGGAAGGAAGGGAGAGAGAGGGGAGCGTGCAAGGAAAGAGGGAAATGGACGGAAAGAGAGGGAGAGGGGAGAAATCCGAGTAAAGGAGAGAGGAGAAAGAGGGAAAGAGAGGAAAGTGAGGGGAATAGGAGTGATGAGCTAAAAGGGAGAGGGTGGGAAGGGGTGATGAGGAACAGGGAGGTCAGAGGAAGGAAGGAAAGATAAGGGACGAAGAAAGGGAAGGAGTGGGGAGCAAAGAGAAAGGCGAATGGGGAGGATGAAGAGAAGAGAAGAAAGAAGAAGAGAGATCAGACGAAAGAGTGGGAGGGAAGAGAAGAAAAAATGAATGGATACATCGTAGCGAAGGAGGGGAAGGAAAGAGGAGAAACGTAAAGTGATTAAGTGAATGGAAAGAGGAAGAGGAAGAGGAGGGAAAGGGGCGGGGATAAAGAGCAAAAGAAGGAAGGAGAGAGAAGGAGGAACAGAATTAATTTGTAGGCGACGCAGGAGGAAAACAAATTCCCTCCTACCTGTGCTTCGTTGCGGACGTGTTGTGTTTATTGAGTGTGTGTGTATGCGTGCTGGTGCGTTTGTGTGTGTGTGTTTTGTGTGTGGTTTGTGTGTTATGGAGGGTTGTGCGTGTGTTGTGTGTGTTGTGTGTGTGTGTTGTGGTGGTTTATGAGTGTGTGTTGTGTGTGTGTGTCTTATTGCAGTTGTGTGTGTTGGTGTGCGTTTGTGTGTGGTGTGTGTGTGTGTGTGTGT
>NW_020869380.1:70232-75232 GCF_003789085.1 Penaeus vannamei | reverse complement strand
TCGCATCAAGAACAATGAAGTACTTTACAGTTTTATTATTTACACGTCTGGCCGAGAAAGGGGGTCAAAAAGGAAGGAAGAGAAAGGAAAGAAGGGGAGAAAAAGGACGCAAGGGAGAAAGGGAGAGGAAAGGGTCATAGAGAGAAAGGGGAATAAGGGAAGAGCAGGAAGTGGGAAGGAAGGAGTGAATTTCAGGAAGACTTCGAAGTGGCAGGACTGGAAAGAGAAAGATAGGGGAAGGGAGGGGAGAGGGAGGGAGAGGGAGGGGAAGGGAGAACTAACTTTATTTTGTGCAATATCATGGATACGTGAGTAATGATGACGATAGTAAGATAATTAGAGAAATAATGATAAAAAATATATGAATGATAATGATAACAAAGACAAAGTTTACAATAATGGTAATTATAATAGCAAAAGTGAAAATGATAATTATAATACCAATGAGAATGATTATGAAAGTAAAAGAAAAATCATAGTCATGACAATATTAGGAAAAATAACGATGATAAAATAGTTATCTTATTCATGATGTTTGGAATGTCAATTACTATTTGTCTCCAAATTTCCTACTGTTCATTGTTCTTTACGGAAAGTCCTCAGTCAAATGGTTTATTAAAAAGTATTTCATTCCTCTCGATAGAGGTAGATTAAAAGTAAAAAAAATTGAAATCTGAATCATGACAATGGTAGTTTAGTCGAAGGATATGTGTTTTCTGATTTTGTGACAGCCGTGTGTTTCATTTCTGCTTCTAAATCATTCCCTGTGTTACTCTCCACTGGCGGTTCGAACATATCTTCGTCAGAAATGGGTGATTCGAAATCGGTTAAATACATCTACTGTAGTGTGAAGATAATCATTCTCATTTATACCTCCTCTACAATTTGCCGCTAGGAAAACGGTTCACTGCTAGACGGGAATGCTACCGCTGCAACACCAGCAGTCTGTAGCTCCGTGTATATGTGCGTGTGTTTGCAAGCGGGCATTTGTATGCTTCTGTCTATGTGCATATTCCTTCTGTGTCTGTGTGTGTGCGTATACGTGTGTTTAAAACGCTCATTGGTATAATGTTTCTCCTTAAAACTTTCTTTTAACCGCGAAGTATTTCACATAAACCCGAAGTGTGCATAAACCATGGCATTTACAGAGGACCGGAAAGGAGGTGGAGAAAGAAGGGAGGAAGAGAAAAATAAGAAAGGAAGGGAGGAAGAGCAGAAAGGAAAGGAAAATCTAAGTAATTGGGACAGGAGAAAGAAAGGGAAAAAAGAAGGTGAAGGAACAAAAGAAATATTTGAGAAAAAAAGACAGCATTAAAAAAGAAGAAAGAAGAAAGAAGTTGTAAAAGAGGAGATAGAAAAGAAGGAGGATGGATAAATAATCTAATAACACAAAAAAGAGCAAACGCAGTAGTAAAAAGAAGTAAAAAGAAAAAGAAAAACGGAATAAAGATGTCAATGAATGGGAAGAATAAGTGGATGGAGAAAGAGAAAGATAGAATAAGAAGTAAATGGAATCAACAAGAACAGACGAAATAGAAGTTCATTAACACAGCTATCACCACGATGAGGATCATTATTGGTCATATCATCAGCAGCATCAACATTGTTATTACTATTATTGTTGTTGTTATGTTCACTCTTCGCCAAGGAGGTTATATCTACAGACGTGTGCTTGAGAAAGGTAATTTTGACGTACTTCTTCAAGTGTGAGTAAGTGATCTTATTGCCTTGGAGGAGGTACTACTACTACACTGCTTACTATATAACAACAACAACTTTCTGCGACGTTTTAATAGTATTACTACTACTACTACTTCTACCACTACTACTACACTGCTACTATAACAACAACAACTTCCTGCGACGTTTTATAAGTATTACTACTACTACTACTTTTACCACTACTACTACTACTGCTACTTTAACAACAACAACAACTTCTGCGACGTTTTATAGTATTACTACTACTACTACTTCTACCACTACTACTACTGCTGCTACTATAACAACAACAACTTCTGCGACGTTTTATAGTATTACTACTATACTACTTCTACCACTACTACTACTGCTGCTACTATAACAACAACTAACAATACTGTGACTTTTATACTATTACTCTACTACTTCCCGCTACTACTACTACTGCTGCTACTACGGCCAACTCTTACTCCTCGTACTACAACTCCCACCCCTGTTACGACAGCCACTGCCACAAATTGATAACAATGGTAATAACAAGGAGGAAAAAAAAAACATTGCTAGGGGAGTAAGACAAACAACAAGAGACCATAGAAAATTTAACGAACAGATAAGGGTAAAAATGCCTCGATCTTTCAGCGGAGATACAGCGAAATGGGGGGGGGGGGGTAAGTGGTACAGATATGGGGAATTTACTTGTGAATGGATCTCCTTTGCTGTTTGTTAGGAAGGGGAGGGAAGAAGGAGGTGGGGGTGGAAGGAGGGGAGGGGAGGAAGAGGAAGATGGGTGAGGTAGAAAAACAGAGCGAAATGAATTGAGAGAGAGAGAGAGAGAGAAAGAGAGAGAGAGAGAGAGAGGAATGGAGGAGGGAGGGAAGGAATAAAGGGGAGGGGAAGTAAGAAGGGTGAAGCAGAGAGACACAAACCAATATAAATTGATAGATAGATAGATATAGAACGAAGGAGGGAAGAAAGGGAGGAGTGAAGAGATTGATAGAGCTAGAGAGAGGAAAGACAGAGAGAGAGGGAGGAGAGGGAGAGAGAGATTGGGCAGTGGAGAAGGGAAATTATCTGATGCTATCTTCAATAAATTCTCTCTCTCTTTCTATTTATCTTCCTGTCTATCTATCTGTCTGACAATCTATCTGTCTATCTATCTATCTTTTCTCCATCTCTATACCTTTCTATCGATTTAACTTTCATTCCTTCTCTTCTTCTTTTTTCTCCTCTTTTCTTTCCTACTTACCCTTCTCGTTCTCTTCTTCTGTCCCTCACATCCTTTCTCTATCTCTTTTCCTCCTTATCGCCATCCTCTCTTCCTTTTTCCCTTTTCCCTCCTTCCTCCCCTCCTTCCCTCCTCCCGTTTCTTCTCCTGCGTGAATAATGACACACATCATGTCTCCCCCCCGCCCCCCCCTCCCTCCCCTCCCCTCCCCCTCCCCCCTCCCGTCCCTTCCCATCCCCTACCCCCCCCTCCCCCTCCTACCCCCACCCATCACCAACAGTGAACATAAGGGGAGGAGGAAGGAGGAAGAAGGAGAGAGAGAGAGAGAGAGAGAGAGAGAGAGAGAGAGAGAGAGAAGAGAGAGAGAGAGAGAGAGAGAGAGAGAAGAGAGAGAAGAGAGAAGAGAGAGAGAGAGAGAGAGAGAGAGAGAGAGAGAGAGAGAGAGAGAGAGGAGAGAGAGAGTGGAGTGAGGAAAAACTGAAGGGGAAAGATAGGGAGAGGGGAAACAACATGGGGAAGACAAAGAAGGAGAGATAATAAAGAAGGAATAAAGAGGAAGACAAAGAAGGAGAGATAATAAAGAAGGATAAAAGATAAGAAAAGAAAGAGAGTAAGAAGAAGACAGAGGGAGGAGAGAGAGCAGAGGGGGAGAAGGAAGAGGAGAGAGGAAGGAGAAGAAGAAGAGAAGAGAGGAGAGAGAGAGCAGAGGGGAAGAAGGAAGAGGAGAGAGGAAGGAGAATAAGAAGACAGAGAAGGAAATACAATATAGAAAGAGAAGAGATAAGAAAGGGAAAAGAGGAGTAAATATGAAGAAAGAGAGAGAGCAAAGGGGAGAAGAATAAGCAGCGAGAAAAGAGGAAGACAAAGAAGAAGAGAGAAATAAAGGAGGAAAGAAAAGAAGAAGGGAGAAAAAAAATGGAGTAAATAAAAGGAGAGAGAACAGATGGGGAGAAGGGGTAAAAGAGAGGAAAGAAGAAGAGGAAGGAGGGGAGAGAGAGGAGATGGCAGACAAAGAGCAGAAAAGAAGAAATATGGAGGAGACACGGGCAATGGGGAGGGTGGGGGGGGCAGGGATATAGGATGCAAAATTTCACTAAAGGATTAAAGAGTAATATATGAGAAAGAATAGGGGAAGAGAGAGAGATTAAAAAAATAGAGAGAGAGACAGAGACAGAGGCAGAGAGACACAGACAACAACACAGACAGACAGACTAACAGACACACAGAGAGAAAGACAAACAACCAGATAATCATCAGACAATACCGAGAAAGAAAGAGAGAGAGAGAGAGGAAGGGCAGAGAGAGAGACAGACAAAAGACAGGCATATAGATAAGACGCACAAACAGACAGACAACAACAACCAGAATAAACAGACAGACAGACCGAGGTAAGAGAGAGAGAGAGAGAGAGAGAGAGAGAGAGAGAGAGAGAGAGAGAGAGAGAGAGAGAGAGAGAGAGAGAGAGAGAGCAGAGACAGAGAGAGAGAGAGCGGAAAGAAAGAAAGAGGTGGAGAGAGAGAGAGAAAGAGAGAGCGAGGCAATGGGTCTTCAGTGATGAATTTGTCATGCAATATCATGCATTAATCTTGCCTTTGTCACGGTCTTTATCAATGGCTCTTGTGAATGCGCGATGGCTTTTATATTCCATTTATATCCGGTTATTTGTGGTATTAAATGATCTGGTATTGCTTCCATCGCGAATGTGAAATGAAGGGGATTGTGGGCGTCAGATCATTTCATTATCTGCATATTCTTTATTAAAAAAAGGACTTCTGATCTCTTGGTTGCCGTTATTATTATCATCATCATTATTATTGATCATTATTTCCGCCAAGGAGGTTATGTTATTGGTGCGTTGGTTAGTTTGTCTTGTTCGTTGGTTTCGTTGGTTTGCAGGAGGGTTTTTTTTTTTGGCCCAAATTAGGTGCCATTAACTTTGGTAGTGATCAGGGTCCTGGACTCTTCAAAAGGAGTCATTAGCATGAATTCTTCCCGTCTTTGCCTTCGTCCATTCTCTCTCTCCTCTCTCTCTCTTCTCTCGTCTCTCTCTCTCTCATCATCTCTCATCTCTCTC
>NW_020869380.1:69070-70204 GCF_003789085.1 Penaeus vannamei | reverse complement strand
AATGTTATACATAAACATAACCGAGACACAGATCCAAACACACAGAAAGAAACAAACACACAAACACACACACAAATACACACACGAACAAACAAACATATATATACACTCATAACACACACGCATATACATATACAACACAGCCCATGATAATTTCTTGCTTTATGCCCTTCAAAAAATAAGCAAGATTTCAAAATACATATTATCTTTGATTTGTTATGATCCGCACTGAATCAAGATCATAATTGTTTATAATCAATGAAATGCGAATATTAGACGCTAGATTTTTATTTGACGGAAAGAATCAAAACAAATAATTAGATAGAAATTCAAATAGAGGAAAAAAAAGTAAAGATTTGTAAATAGAAATCAAATAGAGGAAAAAAAGTAAAGATTTGTAAATATAAATATTATAATTATAAATTAAATAGAGAAAAAAATAAGGATTTGTAAATATATAAAAATCAAATAGAGAAAAAAATAAGGATTTGTAAATTAATAGAAATTTAATAGAGAAAAAAATAAGGATTTGTAAATAATAAAGATTAAATAGAGAAAAGTAAGAATTTGTAAATTGATAGAACTTACGTAGAGAAAAAAATGAGGATTTGTAAATAAAGAATAAGAAATAATTATGGTTATGGAAATGGTGAAAAAGACGATGATGAGAATGACAATGCTATAACAATGATTATGATTTATGGTAATGGTAATGGGAGTGATTAATGGAATTAGTGCTGGTAATGATAATGATAATCATGAGATAACGATACTCCTTCTCTCCCCAGCATAATTCCATTAATCACTCCCATACCATTACCATAAATCATAATCATTGTTAATAGCATTGTCATTCATCATCGTCTTTTTTCACCATTTCCATAACCATAATTATTTCTTATTCTTTATTTACAAATCCTCATTTTTTTCTCTACGTAAGTTATCAATTACAAATTCTTACTTTTTCTCTATTTAATCTTTATTCATTTACAAATCCTTATGTTTTTCTCTATTCAATTTCTATTAATTTACAAATCCTTATTTTTTCTCTATTTGATTTTTATATATTTACAAATCCTTATTTTTTCCTATTAATTATAATTTATAATATTATATTTACAAATCTTTACTTTT
>NW_020869380.1:61570-64070 GCF_003789085.1 Penaeus vannamei | reverse complement strand
TATGGTAATAATGAAAATAATAATGATAGTAATTATAATAGAATAATAGCAAAAAACAAAAAAAAAAAAAAAAAACAATACAGTTAATAATAACAATGATAATAAATACAACAGTATCAACAATGATAATAACAATGGTAATAATAATAATAAGGATAATAACAGACAGAGAGAGAAGAGAGGGAGAGAGAGACAGAAGAGAGAGGGAAACAAAGGAAGAAAGAGAGAAAAAGGCCGAGAAAAACAGACCAAGGCAGATAAAGCAGTGACAACATGATCTCTCTCCTGTCGCAAAAAAAAAAAAAAAAAAAAAAAAGACGAGACCTTCCTCCGAAGAAATACTGAACGAAAGATAAGTTCCAAGAAACACCTTTTAATTGCAATTCAAGATGCTTCGATCTTCGCTATCTTCGAGAGAAAATTCTTACTAATATCACTCTTCATTGCTGTCATTATCTCACTATCATGATTATTTTTTCCTTGATGTCATTATTACCATTGCTAGTACTAGCATCCGTGTTATCACCTATTCTTCCACTCCCTCCACCCCCTCTTCCTCTTCCACCTCCTCCACCCTCCTCTCTCTCTCTTTTCTCACCTCCCTCCACCCCTCCCTCTTCCACTCTACCCCCTCCACCTCCCCCACATCTCCCCCTCTCCTCCCCTCTTCCTCCTCTTCCACCTCTTTCACCTCCCCCTCTCCCCTCTCCCTTCCCCTCCACCCTCTCCCTCCTCTTCTCCTCTTCCACTTCTTCAATGCCCTCAATATGATTAATAATTATTGCAGCAAAAGGGTGAAATCACTTTTATTCTCTCCTTTGCTTTTTCTGTTCAATCTGTTCTGTCTGTCTGTCATATCCTCATTTTGTTAAAAAGTTTGAAAAAGATTGGGAGAGGCCTACGTCCTGCCAGTTGATTGATTCAGGCTGCTGCTGCTGATGATGATGATAATATATATATATATATATATATATATATATATATATATATATATATATATATATATATATAATATATATATATATATATATATATAGACATTACACACACACACACACACACATACACACACACATACACACACACAAACGCACACACACACACACACACACACACACACACACAAACACACACACATGCATGCATCCTACTTCCTCTTTCTCATCTTTTTCTTCTTCCTTCTCCTCTTCTTCATCTGCTTCTTCCATTTCCTCCTCATCACCTTGTTGTCATAGTCTTATCTTCTCTCCTCCTTTTACGTTTAACCCTCGTTCGTGCAGGAGGTTGCAGCGTTGCAAGTTCCACGTCGCGGCGTCGATAAGCTGCAAGACCCGCCAGCGGAGACCCGTTTAAAGGGACCGTCAGCTGAGGGTCCTTGGGGTCGCGCTGGCCGCCGGTCGGTCCTTCCATGGGGAGACCGTTTCGGATTTTTTTTTATATCTTTTTTTTGTCTATTGTTTTTTTTTTTTTTTTCTTTTTTTTGGTCATCTTCCTTCGCTTCTTCTTCATTTTTTTTTTTTTCTTTTCCTTTTGTTCTTCTTTTTCCTTTTGTTGTTCTTCTTTTTCCTTTTGTTGTTGTTCTTCTACTTCTATTCTTAATTTTCTTTTTTTTTCTTCTTTTTCTAATGTTTCTTGTTCTACGTTTCTATTTCCATTTTCTTCGTCTTCTTCTTTTTTGTTTTCTTTTTCTTTCTTTTATTTTTTCCTTTTACATGACTCGTCGTTTTATGTGGAAATGTCTTTTTTTATTAATATTTTTTTCTTTTTTTTTTCATGCCGTCTTCTGCTTATTATTCATCTGTTTACCTATTTTCTGTTCATCTGTTTATCTGTCTCCCTCGTTTTGTATTCTTTTTCTTCTCTGTTTCTTCATTTATCAGTTTTAATGTTTTTTTCTTTGTTTCTCGTTATCCTCCTTATTTGTCTCTTTTTTATCGTTTGGTTTGATTTCTTCTCATTTTCTGTTTCGTTTTCTTTACCGTTTGTGGTTTGTACTTCGTTTTGTCTAGTTTCTATTTCTTTACGTTGTCTTATTGTATATCTCCTTTCTTCCATTTCTTGCTCTCTTCCATCTCTCTCTTTTTCGTCTTTCTTTCTGCCACTGTTTCTGTCTGTCCCTCTCTCTCTCTCTCTCTCTCTCTCTCTCTCTCTCTCTCTCTCTCTCTCTCTCTCTCTCTCTCTCTCTCTCTCTCTCTCTCTCTCTTCTCTCTCTCTCTCTCTCTCTCTCTCTCTCTCTCTCTCTCTCTCTCTCTCTCTCTCTCTCTCTCTCTCTCTCTCTCTCTCTCTCTCTCTCTCTCTCTCTCTCTCTCTCTCTCTCTCTCTCTCCTCTCTCTTCTCTCTCCTACTCGATCCCCCCTCTCTCTCTCTCTTTTTCTCTGTTCTCCTCCCCTCCCTTTCTCTCCTTTCTCTCTCTCTCTCTCTCTTTCCCTTCTCCTCCCCTCTCTCTTTCTCTGTTCTCCTCCCCTCCCTTTCCCTCTCTCTCTTTCTCTGTTCTCCTCCC
>NW_020869380.1:54070-56570 GCF_003789085.1 Penaeus vannamei | reverse complement strand
GAAAGAGAGACAGAGACAGGAGAGAGAGAGAGGGGGGGGAGTGAGAAAGAGAGAGAGGGCAGAGATAGAAAGAGAAAGAGAAAGAGATTGAAACAGAGAGAAGGAGAAAGAGAGAGAAAAAGAAACACAGACAGAAAGCGATAGAGAAAAAATGAAACAGAGAGACAGAATGAAGAGGAAAAAGAAGAGAGACAGAAAAAGAGAGAGAAATACGAACGAAAGAAAGAAAGAGAGGTCACAGACAGGCAGAGGAGAGGGGAGAGCGAGATGGGGGGGGGGGAGAGTCGGGACAAGACAATGCCGAGTTCCTTGTAAAAGAAGCCTTACATTGTTGTATCATCAAAGCCTTAACCCAGATAAGTATTTGAGACAAGATCATAAGGTCAAGGGAAATTATTTTTTGATTTGTTTTATTCATTATTGCCATTGTTGAATGAGTGTGTATGTGTGTTTGTGTACATTTCTGTTGTATGCGTTTGTATGTGAGTGTAAGTGTATGTGTGTGTGTGTGTGTGTAAGGTGTGTGTTGTGTGTGTGTGTGTTGTGTGTGTGTGTGTGTGTGTGTGTGTGTGTGTGTGTGTGTGTGTGTGTGTGTGTGTGTGTGTCTGTGTGTGCATTTCTGGTGCATGTCTGTATCTCTGTATAATTCTGGTGTGTATGTACGTGAGTGTGTATACGTGTATGTGTAGACATATATTGTGCATTCATGGGTGTATTCTTTTGTGTGTGTGTACGTAGTGTATAGCTCCATGAGGATGAGTGTATGTTGTGGGTGTGAACGCAGGTGTGTATGACTCTGTGTGTACATGTGTCTGCAGTGTATAGGCAATTGGTTTTTATTCTTCAATCAAGAAAATAAGTACATTCACACATATAGGATAAACCCACGTGACATAATATAAAGTACAAATTAGTGTTGAACGGAGAGTGCAACAACGAACACTCAAGAAAGACGTTGTATTTTTTAATTCGTTATAACAGGACCAGAATTCTAACCGCATCTTCATCTTGACCTTGGCTGACTTTCTTGTAAGTCAACACTTCATTATTTTCTTCTAAAAGAAAGGAAAAGAGCAGAAAATAAGAGAAAGGATTAATCTGTTCATCCTTGAGAGAAGATCACCTTTTATTTTTCTTAACTAGATTTACAAATGGATTTCGAAATTACATAGATAACGGCGTCTCTCTCTCTCTCTCTCTCTCTCTCTCTCTCTCTCTCTCTCTCTCTCTCTCTCTCTCTCTCTCTCTCTCTCTATATATTATATATATATATATATTATTATATATATATATATATATATATATATATATATATATATATATATATACATATATGTGTGTGTGTGTGTGTGTGTGTGTGTGTGTGTGTGTGTGTGTGTGTGTGTATGTGTGTGTGTGTGTGTGTGTGTGTGTGTGTTGTGTGTGGTGGTGTGTGTTGGTGTGTGTGTGTGTGTGTTGTGTGCGTGTGTCTGTGTGTTCTGCCTGCCTGTCTGTCTGTTTCGCGATGTCTCTATTCATCTCTCTCTCCGTTGGTCTCCTCTCCCCTCCTTTCTTGGCCTATCTCTCTGTTCCCCCTTTTCTATTTTGGTCTCTGAGTCTGGTTCACTTCCATTTCCTTTCTTTTTTTCGTGTTTTATTCTTTGTTTTTCCATTATTTTTTCTTTTATTCTTTATTTTGTTCCATTCTTTTTTTTCCCTTTCATTTTTTTATCCTTATTATTTTCCTTATGGGGTGCTCCTCCCTTTCTTTTCCTTTTTTATTTCTTTATTTTTCATTATTATTTTTTCATTGGTTTTTCTCGGTCATTTGACTTATTTTTATGGTATATGTGGCTTCACTCTTTATGTTTGTCTTTCTGTTTGTCTTCTTTATCTATCAATCTATTTATCTATCTGTCAGTCTGTAATGATAACACAAAATAAAAAATATTTAAAAAAAAGTATCTCAAATAAGTACACACACACACACACACACACACAACACAAACACACACACACAACACACAAACACACACAAACACACACACACACACACAAACAAACAACCAAAACAAAAAAAACACAAAAAAAAGATCCATCCAACATGCTTATTCACCCAACTCTATTTCATCCTCAACCCAGTTCCCGGATGAGGACGTTCCACCGGCGGAGGAGAGGTTGTGGATGGCGTCTCGGAGTCTCCCACAGGGTCGTATTCTCCCCCTCGTCCCCTGGGGCGTCGAGGGGAGAGAGAAGGTGACAAAGCACGGTCTATTTTCTATTAAATTTTCCTTCTTTTATTTTCGTTAATGTCTTTTATTATTATGATTACTTTATTGTTATTACATACACACACACACACAAACACAAACACACACACAACGCACAACAAAAAACACAACAAACAACAAAAAAACACACAAACAAACAACCAAAACAAAAAACACACAAACAAAAAAATAGATCCATCCAACGTGCTTATTCACCCAACTCTATTTCATCCTCAACCCAGGTCCCGGAT
>NW_020869380.1:34070-39070 GCF_003789085.1 Penaeus vannamei | reverse complement strand
AAGTGTGGCTAATCTGATGCGAAAGTTATTGAAGGAAGTACTGTACTTTATGTATTTTTATGTATATGTTAATTTGCACCAATCAAGGGGCAGGCTTTAGAATATCATGTCAAAACCAGATATCATATCATATCGTTCTAGAAGGTCGTACTTATTTTTAAACACTACAAAAAGCAAAAACAGCAACAAAAACAAAAATACCAACAACATAAACATCAGCAAGAAGAGTCAGGGGTATTTATACATTTTCTAGATGTCTATTTTTTCTGAACGCATGTCAGTATGTCACAGATTTGTATTCATCATGAACATGTACATGCATATGAGGCCTGAACAGTGCAGTCTCGAACCGTGAACGAAGCTTCGCAGGCCCTCAAACCGGCACGACAAAGGTCACATGACTTGGGTGAACGAGGTGAACGTCGACTAAATCATTATCATTATCAGTGTTACAATAATTATCATCATTATTCATTATCATACGTATCAGTAGTACTATCATTATCATTGCTATCATTAATATCATTATCATATCATCATATATCATTATAGGTATTATTCATTATCATTACTATCATTATTATCATTAAGATTATCATTGTTGTTGTTATCATTATCAATATTATTACTATCATTATAACTATCACTGTTATTATTGCTATGCATATCTTTTATAATATCATTACCATCATGATTATCGTTGTTTATCATCATTATCACTATTATTGCTATTTTCACTATTATTATGATTATCATTGTTATTACTGTTACCATCATTAGTATCATTATCATAATATTACCATGATTATTATCATTATCATCATTAGTATCATTATCATATTACCATGATTATTATCATTATCATCATCACTATCATTATCGTTAATAATTTCATTATTGTTGGTATAATTATTATCTTTAGTATTATCAATATTGCTATTGTTATTAATGTTATTATAACTATTATTACATTATTGTTATTATCATTATCATTATTGTTATTATTATCACAATCATCGTTATTATTGTTATCATTTTCAAAAATCACTCTTATTATCACCATCACTGTTATTATTGTTATTAAAATTTTCAAAATCACTTATCATAATAATTTCTGTCGAATTTACTACAACAAAATAGTCAAAGACGCATCAATAACATGTTCAAGCCTGTTCCGGAGTCTTGCCGTCACTGATCACCTTTACCGACCTTACGCAACGCCGTCAATCACATGTTGCTTAACGCGCGAAGAACCGCATCTGGGAGGGAAACCGAGCTGATGTGATGGATGAGGCCTTACTGATGATTACGCGGATGGTGATGTAATCAAGTTGGTGTTGATGCTGAGGATAGTGGTGTGGTGGTGGTGATGGGATGATAGTGATGGTGTGTGATGATGTTGAAGATGGTGAAGTGTGTGTGAATGATGTGTTGATGGTGATGAAATGGTGGATGTGTGATGAAGATGGTTGTGATGAAGATGGTGGTGTTGATGAAGATGGTGGGTGGTGATGAAGATGTATGATGAAGAGGTGTTATGAGATGATGAGAAGATGGTGGTGTGATGAAGATGGTGTGATGATGAAGAATGAGTATGAGATGGTGGTGGGATTGAAGATGGTAGTGGTGATGATGATGAAGATGGTGGTGGTGATGAAGATGGTGTTGATGAAGATGGTGGTGGTGATGATAATGTGGTTGATGAAGATGGTGGTGTTGATGAAGAATGGTGGTGGTGATGAAAGATGGTGGTGGTGGTGATGATGAAGATGTGGTGTGATGAATGAACATGATGGTGGTGTTGATGAAGATGGTGGTGGTGATGATGAAGTTGGTGGTGGTGAATGAGGATGAAGATGGTGGGTTGATGAAGAAGATGGTGGTGGTGGTAAGATGATGGTGGTGGTTGATGATGATGAAGATGGTGGTGTATGAAGATGATGGTGGTGGTGATGATGATGAAGATGGTAGTGGTGATGAAATGATGGTGGTGGTGATGATGATGAAGATGGTGGTGGTGAAGATGGTGATGGTGATTGAAGATGTGTTGATGAGATGGTGGTGGTGATGATAATGGTGGTGTGATGAAGATGTCGTGGTGTGATATGATTGAAGAGGGTGGTGGATGATGAAGATGGTAGTGTGATAAGATGCATTGTGCGTGTGATGATGATGAAAGATGTTGGGTGATGATAAGATGTATTGTTGATGAAAGATGATGGTGCCGTGTGTGATGGATGATGAAGATTGCTTAGTGTTTGATGAAGATGATGTTGGTGGTGATATGATTGAAGATGGTGATGTGATGATGAATGATGTATGTTGCAAGGAAGCATGGTGGTGGCTGATGATGATGAAGCATTGTGTGTGATGAGGATTGAAGTATGTGGTGGTGATGATGAATGATGGTGGTGGTGCATGAAGATGTGGGTATGATGAAGATGTGCTGGTCGTGATATGGTTTGTGATGAAGATCAGGTTGGTGGTGGTTATGCATGATGAAATGTGGTTGGTGATGATGAAAGTTAGTGTGATGAGCATGAATGTCGGAGGTGATGAAGATGAACGATGTGTGGTGATCATGAAGATGTACCAAGTGGTGATGAAGATGATGGTTGGTATGATGATGAAGATGTAGGTGCATGAAGATTGATGGTGTGCTGATGATGCATAAGATGGTCCGTGGTATGATGAAGTATGTAGTGGTTGATGAAATGGTGTGTCTATCTCAGTATGAGATGGAAATGGCGTGTGATGATGATGAGATGTGTGGTGATGATGAAATGGTGGTGTTGATAAGATGTTTGATGTATGAGAGTGTGATGAAAGATGACGTGGTTGATTGTAAGCATGCGTGTGGATAGTGATGAAATGATAAGATGCTGTGTGATGAAAGATGTGGTGGTGATAGTGATGATTGAGGAAGATGGTGATCTTGATGAAGCATGTGAGCTGATGAAATGCGATGATATGAAATCGTAGTATGCATAAGATGTGTGTTATGATGATGAAAATGGTTGTGGTGATGATGATTGAAAAATCGGTTAGTGGTGATGACCATGATGAAGATGTTGTGTGTATGATGAAGATGCCGTGGTTGATGAATATGTGGGTGATGATGATAGAAGATTGGTGGTGTGATGATGAGATGTTGTGATGATGTCTTGGGTGCATGATAAAAAGATGTGGTGAGTGATGATGATGAAGATGGTGGTGTGTGATGATGATAAGATCGAGTGGTGTGAAAAGTGGTTGCTGAATGATGTGTGGTGATGATGAAGCATGGTGGTGGTGATAGATGTGATGATGAGGTGGTATGTGATGAAGCTGATGAAGATGGTGGTGATAGTGATGCATGAAGATGGTGGTGTGATGATGATGAAGATGGTGTGATTGATGAAGATGGTGATGGATCGGTGTGTGATAAAGATGGTGTGGTTGATATGATGAAGATGGTGGTGGTGATGAAGATGGTGTGGTGATGAAGATGATGATGATGAATGATAAGATGGTGGTGGTGATGATGAATGGTGGTCGGATGATGAGTGTGTGATGATGAAATGGTGGGGTGATGATGATAAAGATGGTGGTGGTGATGATGATGATGAATATGTGATGATGATGAGATAGTGTTGATGAAAGATGGTGGTGTGATGATGATGAAGATGGTGGGTTGATGAAGATTGTGGTGGTGATGCTTGTGGTAATGATGACGGTGGTGGTGATGATGATGGTGGTGGTAATGATGATGGTGATGGCTGTGGTGATAATGATGACGGTGGTGGTGGTGACGATGATGGTGGTGATGATGATGATAATAATAACTGTGTTGAATCACATTCATGTTGATAAATGTGGAAGAGGTGTGAAGGAGAAAGAATATTTTCACATACAAGAGATGTATTTGACCGGTTTCGAATATATATCCTCGTCTGAAATACAAGTATTTCTGACAAAGATATATTTGAAAACCGTTAAATGCACTTCTTGTATCGTGACAATATACATTCTCATTCATACCTTTTCTACAGTACAATGACTACAATATTAATGAAAATAATGGTAATAACAATAACACTACTGATGATAACAGTGATAATTATGATAAACTATTACTACTGATACGACTACTACTATTAATAATAAAAACAGTAATAGCAATAATAATAATGATGATGATAACGTTGATGACGATGATGATGATAACAATAATGATAACAATAGTAAAACAATGAATAATAGTAATAATAATGATCATGATAAATATTTTTTGGCATCATTATTTTTAATTATCAACAATACTATAATAATGAAACTAGAAACACCAGAGAGCGCATACCTCCGCCAAGGCAATAGGGTCCCTGATGCACTAAGAATATTCACACTTGAAGAATTGCATTAAAATCGCCTCTTTGTCAAGTACGCTGGTGACGTAGTGATGGCCTCGCGATGCTAATGAATCCTTAAAAAAAGAAAAAGAAAGAAAAAAGGAAAGAAAGAGAAAGAAAAAAGAAAAGAAAAGAAAAAAAAAGAAAAAGAAAAAAAAGAAAAAGAAAGAAAAAGAATAGAAAAAAAGAAAAAAGAAAAAAAAAGAAAGAAAGAAAGAAAAAAGAAAGGAAAAAAATATGTATATATATATATATATATATATATATATATATATATATATATATATATATATATATATATATATATATATATCCAGGTCCGGATCACCACCGAAATTTGATGGCACGTAAGGGATAAGACATACCTCTGCTAAAAAGATGTTCATAACTCTTGAGTTATCTGCTAACCAACTAACCAACTCTATCAAAACATAACTTCCTTAGCGGAGGTAATGGCAATAATAATCATAATGATAATAATGATGATGTTGATGGTGATAATAATAATGATAATAATGATAATGAAAATAAATATATTTTAACAGTAATGATAACAATGATAGCAAAAATATTTATGATAATATCAGTAGTAATGGTAATAATCATAGTTAT
>NW_020869380.1:22500-25503 GCF_003789085.1 Penaeus vannamei | reverse complement strand
CCGAAGTAATCGCGCCGCTGAGGGGGAAAAAGAGGGAAAGAAGGGAGGGGAAAGAAGACCAAGAGGGAGAGGGAGAGGGAGGGTGATATTAGAGGGCGTGTGTAGAGGTGATCGTTGAGTAAGGTTCAGGTTCGGTGAAGTGTGAAGAGCAGGGGTTACGGTGCGGTCTTGGGCCAAGGAGGAAGGGGGGGGGGAGGCCGAGGAGGACGAGGGAGGGGGAGGCCGAGGGGAAAATTGGACGAAGAAAGGGAAGTAGGGAAAGCCGAGGATGGAACGCGTGAGTGAGGGGAAACGGGTAAGAGGGGGGGGGGGGGGGTATGAAGGGACGGACAGGAAAGCAGGTAAAGAGTGATTATCATTATGAACTTAAAGGATTATGGGTTTATTAATGGCACAGTCAATGACAACCATGATCTCGTTACTGTCATACGGGGTTGCATTTACAATTTACAATTTCAAACTCACCTTGGCAATACAACAGCGTATGCGGTGATGGTGCTGCTTTTGCGCTTTTCAATTATATTTTATTTCAATTATATTTTATTTCATTGAATCTATTGCCAGTCTCATCGCTTTCAATATACTTCTCGCTAGACTCAATCATATTATTTTTTCTTCCAGTGTTTTGAATATTATTGCATCTTGTGATAATGAATAATAATAGCTGTATAATGACAATGGTAGCCTTGGTAGTGATAATACTACTGTTACTACATCTATTTCGACTGCTACTAATTTTACTACTACTGTTGTTGATACAAAATTAGAAAATTAATAGTAATGATAATGGTATTGTCATTGATTTTGTTTTAATACTGTTAATGTTATGATAATAGGTTTGATATAACCAATCTATGATTATAGCTGTTATTATTATTATTATTATTATTATTTATTTTCATATTATAGTTATTGTTATTATTATCATTATTATCATAGTTATTGTTGTTGTTGTTATTGTTATTATTATTATTATTATTATTATCATTCTTATCTTTATTATCATTATTATTATTATTATTATTATTATTATTATTATTATTATTATTATTATTATTTATTAATTATTATTATTATTATATATATAAATTACTATTATTTTTCATCGTTGTTGTTAGTAGTAGTAGTAAGTAGTAGTAGTAATAGTAGTAGTACATCATTTTCATTACATTATCACTATCATTGTATTTTTATCATTATTATCCTCCTCCTCCTCTCCTCCTCCTCTCCTTCCTCATCATCATCATCATCACCATTATCATAAGTATTAGCACCATCATCATTATGATATCTATCATTGTTTTATCGAAATTATATATTACATATTAGGGTTGTTCCTTATTATCAATACTATCATCATCATCAAATTATTACTAACACAACTTTTATCATTATTATCTCTGCCATTGCTAGTACAACCATTATCACCTCAATCGCCTTCATTTTGTGTCGCCGCCCTTTACCTCGGCGGCAATAAAGTGATAAACATCTCGAATTCACTTGCCCGAAGACAGAAGGTGGGGAGGGAGGAGGGGGTAGTTGTTAGGGGTGGAAGGGGTAAGCGGCCAGGAGGGGGGGGGGACGGGAGGGAGGGGGGGTAGTGGGACAGGGGGTAAGGGGGGTAGGGAGGGAGGGGAAGGGGGTAGTAGGGCAAGGGGTAGGGGAAGGATAGTGGTATAAGCGGCGGGAGGGGAGGGAGGGTAGTGGGTCAGGAGTAAGGCAGGGAAGGGAGGGAAGGGAGGAGTGGGTACAGGGGTAAGCGGCCGGGAGGGGAGGGGAGGACGGGAGGGAGGGATGGTAGTGGTAGGGGTAGTGCAGGTGGGGAGGAGGGTAGTGGGTAGGCAGGGGTAAGGTGCCGCGGGTGGGGGGATGCGCCGGAGGGGAGGGGAGGGGAGTGGTACAGGATACAGGAGGGGGAGGGAAGGGAGGGCCAGGGGTAAGGTGCCGGAGGTGAGGAGGGGAGGGAGGGTATAACCGGGGAAATAGGAGCAGTATGGTGTGTGTAATGGTGGTCGTAGCAGATTCGTCACTCTGACACCATAGCTAATGACTACACAATAGCCGAGAGAGTGACGGTGGGGTTAGGCCTTTTGTGAGCGCCTGAGTGTGCGTGCGCGTGTGTGTTCGGGCGTGTACGCGTGTGTGTGTGTGCGTACGTTGTTATTGGTAGAAGGCGTGGGCGTGTTTCTACGGTTGTGGCGAAGGAGGTTTGGGGTTTTCGGTGTTTGTGTTATGTGTTTGGATGCTTTTGTGCGGATGTGTTTATGAGGATGTACACACACACACACACACGCACACACATACACACACACACACGCACACACACACACACACACACACACACACACACACACGCACACACACACACACACACACACACACCACACACACACACACACACACACACACAGAACACTCATATATATATATATAATATATATATATATATATATATATATATATATATATATATATATATATATATATATATATATATATAATTATATTATAACCAACTATGGAAATGTTAATCAAAATACTGTTCGACTTTCACTTGACGGCATATTATATAGAAAAACACATACCGGGAATTTACCGATAATGACTGCTTTGAGGAACTGCCAATAAACAATGAACACCGTATTGAACACCCTGCTGACGCCTTCTCCCCTCCCCGCCCCCCTTCCCCTTCCCCTACCGCCACCTTCCCCTGTCTTTCTTCCCAAAGCCATGATGAAGTGGAACCTAAACGGGCGGGTGGCTGAATGTTTATTTTAGATGACTAACAAAATTGATTTGATTTGCTCACGAGCTTGAAAATGCTTTAAGAAAGGAAGAAAAAATATATATATATAGAACGAAAATCTGACTTCGAGTGTGAACATATTTCTTGAAAAAGTAGAAGAAAAATTAAGGTATTTAGTTTGGAAAATATGTAATAAAAATCTGAGCAGTAATCGAAAAACTCTGCGGTTGTGCACGCCATGTTTCACAACGCAGCGC
>NW_020869380.1:12500-17500 GCF_003789085.1 Penaeus vannamei | reverse complement strand
ATGATAAAAGAAAAATTAGAAGAAAAAAAATTACACGAAAAAAAAAAACTTGTTTGCTTTTTAATCAATGCTGAGTACATACAGATGGTCGTCGAGGATGAGCGAAAAAATAAGGAAAAAGAAAAAATTCATTCGTTCCCAGAACTAATGCCGTGGCCTCATTAAAGAATAGAAGGTTATTCCTCTAATTGCTGCTTCTTCGCATTTCTCAATATAAAAGAGAATGAAATCCAGAAAATTGTAAAAAAAAAGAAAAGAAAAAAAAAAGAAAGGGATAAAAAAAAAAGTTGAATTAAGGACAAGAAGAAAAAGTCGTTCGCGATGATGTTAAATTCTGAAATTCGATTGAACTTTTATGGAAGACACAACCTATATACATTTTTTGGCGATAATGTTGTTTGTTTATTTTTTCCATCATAAATTTCGGTATGGATTTTTCTGAGTGTCTCGTTTTAATGAGACTACTAGTACAACTCTTGGGCTATTCATTATATGCCCATTCTACGAATATATGTATATATGAATGCACATTCATACATACATACATATATATATATATATATATATATATATATATATATATATATATATATATATATATTATATATATATATATATATATATATATATATATATATATATACTATATATATATCGGCGTTCTCTCCATAAAGAGAACATAAAATCAACAAAGAATAAATAGATTTGCAAATGTAATCTGACGCCGGCTTCCGCTGTCAGTTTGCCCCCGCGGCCGCCGCGCGCAAACCGCTCCCGCCAGGCACCGAGCTCGTTACACAGTGGCACGGCGCTATTCACAACTGTTTCGCTGCACGGATCATTCGCCAATATTAATAGCTGTCAAAAGGACATGTACACATAGCCCGGGCCGAGACAAAAAGCTCCACACACACACACGTATGATAAAAGCCGCCATTCAGTTAATCCCGTTCGCATAAAAGTAAATACACACACTCTACAACCCGAATCAATACATGCCGAAAACGAATGCAAGAGTGGAATCTATAGAAAGCGGCAGCGCGTTCGTCTAGATGCCTCGTTCGCATAGGCGGGCCCGCATGCACTGCCCGAATCCGCTGACTTCCGAATTTCGATGTGTGCGTGTGTGTGTGTGTGTGGATAGAACTTGCGTGTGATCCATGTGCGTGTGTCTGTATTTTGGTGGCTATAAGTTTGTGTGTGTCAATGGATATATGTGAGAGACAGAGAGAGAGAGAGGGAGAAAGAGAGTGTATGTGTGTGCGAGCGCGTGTGTGCGTTTACGTGTCTGCAGTGCTGCCAACGCCACTCGTAGCGATTAAAACTTCCACGCGACCCGAGCACAATCAAAGGCTCGGCGCTCAGAGCATCGCCGGGCGCCCGGGCTGGCCTTCCCGTGCACAAGTGTACCCGCGGGCACCCACACGACCCTGGGCATCCACGTACGACCCGGGGAGACGACCCACGGGAAGGGAAATGGAGGAAGGCGCCACGGAACCGTCGCTGATCTCTGCTCTTGGCTGCGCTGGTCACCCCAATAGCCCAGCGCGGTGCTCTCGTGTTTACAAACTCTTTCAATGTTATTGTACACTATTGATTCTTTCTCTGGGTCCTAAGGCGCTCTTGTCAGGCGGGTGGGCGTGCGGGCGGGTGGGCGTGCGGGTGGGTGGGTGCCGAGGCCTGAGAGAGTGATAGGGGACGAGGAAGTTGGTGGGGCATGAGGAATAGGAGGAAAGGAGGGCCGGTGGGTGAGGACCGATAAGAATGGGCGGGTGCTGTGAGTGAATAGGGGGAGGGGGATATAGAAGGGTAGGAGGAAAGGGAAGAAGAGGATGAGTATAAAGAGGTAGGAACGGATAAGGAGATAAGAATAGGTCAACGGAGATGCATTACACACTAGTTGAAAATAATAACGAAAAAAACAACAACAGAAGTATGTATATTTTCAAATGCGAAGATCGGACCGAAAAAAGAAAATGACCAAGATATACTTAGAGATATATCAGAGCTTTAGGAGGTATGCCGAGACCAAAGCAAAAGACCAGGATGATGGAAACCATTCGCTATCAAAAAAAAAAAAAAAAAAAAAAAAAAAAAAAGAGGATTACATTAGAGTGTCGACACTGCTCTTGTAAATGCTCCATGTACATCAAATTGGCGTTCGATCTGACAGGATTCGCAAATGGAAAAAAATGACTCATAAATGTCATTCATCACCCCCTTCTCCCTTCCTCTCCTTTCTCCACGCCCTTCTACTTCAATAAGGTTATATTCATGTTGCAGAATCACTGCCTGTTGCAACTAATGATAAAGGAGCGAAATTCGGTAAGAGAGAGAGACGGACAGACAGAGAAAGAGAGAACCAAAAACGGAGACAGGAAAAAAAACGAAAAAAAACAGAGAGAAAGAAATGAAAACGAAATAAACAAACAAACAAAAAAACAAGAATAGCTCCACAGCGCACTACCTATAGACATAATGACACACGCGCACGCAAGTTAATATATACCAACTTGTAAACAAACAAGAACCAGTTACTATGAGTACTCCTTGAGTCCGGTTGAAGACGGTCTAGAATGATATATGCTCGCCTGTAATAACACGAAAGAATTCCGAAAGGATCGAAAGTCAAGTAAAAAAAATAAATATATTATGCCGAATATTTGTAGCGTCGCCCGGGGCATAATCGTTGATCACGGAAACTTGCTTTTTTCTACTTCTTTCTTGAAGTACTATTTCTTTCTTTTTTTTTATGGAAACGTATAAACACGCATACATATGAATTGTGCTGGGATGTGTATGTGTGTGTGTGTATATATGTGTATATATATATGTATGTGTGTGCATATCTATCTATCTATCTATCTATCTATCTATCTATCTATCTATCTATTATATATATATATAATATATATATATATATATATATATATATATATATATATATATATATATATATATATATATATATATATATATATATATATATATATTATTATATATATATATATATATATATTATATATATATATATATATATATATATATATATATATATATATATATATTATCGTGTGCATTTATTTTTGTTCGTTGTGCGCATATCTATATTGTGCGTTTGCTAGTTATAGTTATATGTGTGTGTGTGTGAGGCGCGCGTGATAGTACATTAGTTTTTTTTTTCGAATCTTGCAATCCATCTTTATAAGTGAATCCCCATCCACCCATCGCATCCACATCGCTCTATCCACGCCCTCCCCCCCCCACCCCCGCCCCCGCCCCGCCAGCGAGAGAGACGGGGCGGCTCCAACGTCGCCTATTGCAAACCGTAGCGCAGCGGCCCCGCATTAGCCCCCTTCCGCCATTACCAGTGTTTGCAGACTGTATTGAGGACCGCACTGCAAGGCTAACTACGCCCCCAAGCACTCCAAGCGTAGTTCGCCAGCTCTCTCGCAACAGCAGTTTCATTTGCAAAACCCCTTTTGTTGCTATTTACATGAACTATCACCTCTACACACATATTCCGTGAGAAAGGTGTCGCTGCACAGGTCTCGACGCATTACACTGCAAATGGCTCGTCATGCTAACTTTGCATTGAAACCAACGGCCATATTTTATCTCGCGGATCATTGTTATGTAAATGGATTGCAATTCGAATTCTTATGGAGGCGTTATCCGGAATCTCGGGAAAAAAGAAATAAAACTATTTTCAACTTCCTAGTTTGAACTGTTGCCGCTTAACGGATTTTTAGTTCCACTTCATAGTAGTGATATCATGGTGATAATAAATGATAAAGAAATCAATCTGATAATCATGATATCGACGATGATAATAATAACAATGATTATGATAATGATAAAACAGTAATGACGATGACGATGATGATAAAATAGTAATGGTAATGATGTGATGAAATATATTGATAATGATATATGCTGGTAAAATACTAATGATAATGATGATGATATTGATAACAAAATAATAATAATGTGAACAACAGCATTCGTCAGTAAATTCCTAAAACACCAAATAACTTAGAAAAAAAGTTAAAAACAGCTGTAAAAAAGTATAGCAAACCAACACCATCATTTTCCCTCAATCGCAATCATTTTCCCTCCAATCTCACCTCCAATCGCAATTTTTCCCTCCAATCGCAAGCATCATTTTCCCTCAATCGCAATCGGCAAACCAAGTCGGGCGTCCCCCTCCAATCGCAATCAAATCGCATCATTTTCCTCCATCATTTTCCCTCCAATCGCAAACCAACACCATCATTTTCCCTCCAATCGCAAGTCAACACCACCCGCAAACCAACACCATAATCGCAAACCAACACCATTACTTCCCTCCAATCGCAAACCAAGCAGCGCAAGTCAGCGTCAACACCACCCGTAAGCAACACCGCAGCTTCCCCGGACCGCCGACGCCCACATTTCCTCTCCGTGTCATTCCAACGCGGAAATGATCACCATCTGTTACCGTTATCCAAAGAACTTAATGCTTACGTTATCAAATTTTATGCTAATGTTATCAAAAGCGTTTTTTTTTATATCGTAATAGCGGGGTTTGGTGTTGCGATGATTTGTCACTTCAGGAAGGAAGGGAATTTTTTTTTTTTTTTTTTTTTTTTGCAAGTCATTGAGGTGTAGGATAAGATGCTTCGGTGAGCGGGTGAAGAAATTTAACGGATTTTTAAAAATATAACACCTATGTTCATTAATTTGTTATTATTTATTATATTATTATTATTATTATTATTAATTTTAATTTTACTATGAAATTAAAAAAGAAAAAAAAGATTAAGAGCTCTCCTTCTCTCTCTCTCTCTCTCTCTATTACCAACAAATCGCACGCAAATTCGCTAACTCAACCGGATATGACCGAGATAAGGGAATGGGACACAGCCGATAGTCCGGATAAGCGAATTACGGGACACCGCGCGGCCGCCGATGAAGGAAGTGCGACGAAGAAATCGAAAAAAATAGCGACCCGGTATCCG
>NW_020869380.1:2500-7500 GCF_003789085.1 Penaeus vannamei | reverse complement strand
AATATAATTGTGATAATAATGATAATAATAAAACCAATAATAATAATGATAGTAGTAGTAATGATGATAGAATAATAATGACAAAATAATAATTATTCTATCAATAAGAATGATAATGTTAATAATGTTAATAATGATCATAATGGTGATATTGATAATCATGATTATGATAATGATAGTAATAATGATAAAAATATGATAATAATAATATTAATAATAATAATGATGATAATGATAATAATAATAATAATAGCCATAATAATGATAATAATAATAATAATAATATTAATAATAACAGTAATAATAATAATAATAATAATAATAATAATAATAATAATAATAATAATAATAATAATAATAATAATAATAATAATAACAATAATAACAATGATAATGATAATAACAATAATAATTATAATGCTAATATTAGTAATAATGATAATAATAATAATAATTATTATTATTATTATAATAACAATAACATCAACAAAAACTACAACAATAATTATCGTAATAATGATAATAATAGCAGTAATGATAATAATAATGATGATAATGATAATGAGAATAATACTAATAATAATACTGATAATAACGGAACAATAACAATAATGATAATGATAATGATGATAATAATAGTAATAATTATAATATAGATAATGAAAAATATATGATAATGATATTTATGATACTACTAATAATAATAACTAATGATAATAATAATATTGATAATAATAATAATAATAATAATAATAATAATAATAATAATAATAATAATAATAATAATAATAATAATAATAATAATAATAATAATGATGATGATGATGGTCATGATAATAATAATGGTCATAATGATAATACTAATAACAATATTGATAATAATATTAATAATAATATTAGCAATAATAATAATAATAACAATAATAATAATAATATCAACAACAACAACAAAAACAACAACAACAACAATGAGAATAATAATAAATAATAATAATAATAATAATAATAATAATTAATAATAATAATAATAGAGTAATAATAAAAAATGATAACAATAATGATAACGCTAATGATGATGAAGATGGTAATAATAATAATACCGACAATAATGATAATGATAATGATAATAATGATGATAATAGTGATAATAATAAAAATAACAATAATAATAGTAATGATAATAATGGTAATAATGATAATAATAATAATAATAATAATAATAATAATAATAATAAATAATAAATAATAATAAATAATAAATAATAATAATATAATAATAATAATAATAATAATAATAATAAATAATAATAACAATAATAAATAATAATAATAATAATAATAAATAATAATAATAATAATAATAATAGCCACATTCATTATTATGATTATAATCATAATTATGTTTATAATAATAAAAACGCTAGTGACAACGATGATTATAACAATCGTGATACTACTAATAATAATGTTAATTATAGTTATAATCATCATGAATGCAATAACAATAGTATTGATAACAACAATAATTTTCATTATCATTATTATCATTATCATTATTGCATTTATAACAATATGATAGTAATAATGATAATAATGATAATAATGATGATAATTATGATAATGATAATCAGTGATAATAATAATAATATTAATAATAATAATAATGATCATAATAACAATAACAATACTACTGCTACTATTACTACTAATAATAATGATCATAATAATAATAATAATAATAATAATAATAATATTAATATATAATAATAATAATAATAATAATAATAATGTGTGATAATACAAATAATAATGATAAGAATAGTAACAATGGTAATAGTAACAACGACAGTATTAATAATAGCAACGAGAAAAATGGTTATGATGATAACGATATGAAAAATGATCATAACAACATTAATAATAGCATTAATAATAATAACAATTATCATTATTATTATTATTGTTGTTATTGTTAATATTATCATCATTATTATTACTATATCATTATTATCACTATTATTATTATTATTATTATCATTATCATTATTATTAGTATCATAATGACAATAATAATAAAAATAATAATAAAAAGATTATAAGAATAGTAATAATAATGATAATGGTAATGATGAAAATTATCATAATTATGGTGATGATTACGATAATAACAATAATATAAATAATTTTACTGATGAAAATGTTTTTAATGAAAATTATGATAATAATGGTTGTTATAATGAACATGGTCATAATGAGGATAATTATGATTATGATAACAATAGTAAAAACAGTACTAACAATAATGATAGTTATGGTAATAACACTAGGAACAATTCTTATCACTGCAAGATAATTACCACTGATTTACTAGTCATTATTACTACTATTATTACTATCAGTATTATCATTATATCAATTATTATTCTTGTCATTACTGTTTTCATCATTGTCATTTTTATTATTGTTGTAGTACTGTTATTATCATTTTTATCTACAATAATAGTAGTTGTAGTAGTAGTAGCAATTCTGATAATAATAATAATAATGATATCGTTTAGAATATTTTCATTATTTCTTCACTGTCATTATTATTATCATTATTACTAATATGAATATCATCATCAGCATGATTATTATCATTATTGATATTATTAACATTGTCGTTATGATCAGTATTAAGCATACATTTTTTCTTTCTTTCTTTTTATTTCTGCTATTGATGTTTTTAACATGATTTTCATCTCTATCATTAATACTATTGTTGTTATCTTATCGTTAATACTATCATTTCTGCAGTTGGAATTATTACTGCTATTGTGATTATTATCACAATAATCATCTTTTCTCAGGTCTAAACTAACACAACGGTGCAGTACCTTTAGATACGAATAAATATATAAGTATGAAAATAACTCTAAAACCCCTTTTACTATTCAGATGGAAAAGGAAAAATCTGATGAATTTTATGAGTCGCGCAGAAAACGGGCTTATTATCAAACATTATCACATATTGCAGTTTCCGATTGAGTCGCTTGCGGTGAGAAATGAGAACTGTAGAGCGGTGACTTCTGCTGTTTATGACGCCCCATGACAGACCATCAGCGGAAAGCAGGTAACATGTGGTTCTGGTGTTGATTATTGAGATATAATTTTTCTTTTTTTCTCTTTTCTCCTATTTTTTTTTTTTTTTTTCTGTTTGCGTTAGATTCTTCTGCGTTTTGGTCATTTATTTTCATCTTGTTCTTCTATTATCTCTCTCTCTCTCTCTCTCTCTCTCTCTCTCTCTCTCTCTCTCTCTCTCTCTCTCTCTCTCTCTCTCTCTCGCATTTGGCATTGTGTTAGATTTTTTACAAAATTTCAGTCGTCTGGCATTTTAATTTTTTACTGCAAAACTGATTGTGCTTCCCTATATTACGCAAATATATATATGCACGTATGTCTATATATCTATATATCTATATCTATATCTATATCTATATATCTATATCTATATCTATATCTATATCTATATATCTATATCTATATCTATATCTATATCTATATATATATATATATATATATATATATATATATATATATATATATATATATTACACATTGCTTAAGTTTAAAGCAATTAAGGAACGACTGTTTCTTCAATTTTATAAGAACAATATTCTTCGCGAAATTTCAGATTTTGGCACCCATTTGGATATTTATTTTTTGCAAATATTAGTTCCCAAAATCTGGTCAATCTTAATGGCATGCTGATGGCGGATGGACAACTTAATCAAAATATATATAACTTGACATCTTTTTCTGAATTTCATGTGCTCTTGATTGACGGTAACGAAGGCGGTATTTAGGAACGACGTTCACATTGAGAAATATATAAAACTTCCCCTCAAAAAAATACTATTAAATCGTCTGAATATCTTGAGAGGATAATGAAAAATATAGAAATGATTCAGAAATGTAAAAAATCTAGAAGCGGTGAGATTAAAAAACTAATCCTCAGTCAAAACAATATTAACTGACCAAGCAGACAAGCAGAGGAGTCAGCAGATGAAAAAATAACACGGCGGAAAAAAAAAAACATCACAAAAAGCAGGTGACTGAAAATGAAGTCAGCGAAGTCAACGAAGTAAATAAAAGGAAGCAAGTTCATTTCATGCTAAAGAAAAAAAATAAATACACGTAAGTATCTAGAGAATAAAGAAGGAAAGAAAGGAAATAATCGGAAAAATATCTACTTACAGACACTGGTGCGTTGCTCATACAGCGGCGCATCGGGTCAGGCGAGCGGTAGGTAGGGCTGTAGCGGCCCGTGAAGGCTGCGGGCCCGTTCGAGGAGATGGGCGCTCCCAGAGGCTTCGAACTCATCATTTTATCGGGAGAATACATCCTGCGGAGTCCTGTGAGTGTCTCTCGGGCGGAGGATTGACCGGCAGGATTTTCCGAAGGGCGAGAGGGGCGCTACAGGGCGGGGGCGCTCTCCCTCCCTCGCTCGCTCGCTCTTTACCTTTCGAGTCGGAGGAACGCGCGGGCGGCGTGTGTGTACAGAGGACGGCGGGGGTTCGGGTCTCGCAGCGGGGAATGGGTTTCGTGTTGGGAGGGCTTCCGGGGAACGGGTCCGTGTGAGGGTTCTTGTGTGACTCCCGTGAATGGGTAATATCGCCGACACTCCCGCTCGATCACACGTGGCAACAACAAATAACGGCAAAAAAACCCTTCTCGGTAAAAGTGAAATATCCGCGGACAGTTATTCGGAGACGATAGCGCGGTCGTGGGCTTTTCCTCAATATTTTTTCTAAATAACAATAACAATAATAGTGATGATGCTAAACTTCCCGACACAACTTCAAGAAAATGACATTATAACCCCGACACTCCGACGTCTCTCTCTCTCTCTCGCGAGCGGCTAACCGACAGCAAACCCCAAAGGAAGCTGAAACAAACGAAGCACTCTAACCATTAGCTTCATGTCTCGTCTGGCACTTTGATCCGCAATTTTCCAGCGA
>NW_020869379.1:312839-315339 GCF_003789085.1 Penaeus vannamei | reverse complement strand
TATATATATATTTATATATCAACCTGTCTCTCAGTGTGTGTCTATCAATCTCATCATCATTCTCTCTCTCTCTTTCTCTTTTTATATATATAATATATATATATATTATATATATATATATATATATATATATATATATATATATATATATACTTTCTCCTCTATCTCTATCTATCTATCTATCTATCGCCTTTACTCCCTCCCTCCCTCCCCCTCCCTCTCCTTCTTATTCACACCCACACATCCTGTCCATATACCTACAAGAAATCAAAGTCATCTAACATATGTCTTCCTTCATATCTTGTACTATCATATATGTTTTATTTATATGCGTTTTTATGTTCAATTGTAGCTGAGATTTTCAAATTCATATATACATATATATATTGTAGATGGTACAGTTATTGTTGCTTCGTCATTGAATCATCGTTGCCAACGTTGACATCGTTTGTATTATTGGGTTTGTGTGCGTAAATATTTTTCATGTGACCGATTTGTCCATTTATGTCTGTACAAGTCTTATAAATACGTGTGTGAGAGATAGTGTGTGTTTGGTAATGTGTTGTTGTGTATGTATGTTTGTATGTTATGTATATGCGTATGTATATATGCGAGCGTGTGTGTGTGTGTGTGTGTGTGTGTGTGTGTGTGTGTGTGTGGTGTGTGTGTGTGTGTGTGTGTGTGTGTGTGTGGTGTGTGTGTGTGTGTGTGTGTGAGATAGATAAGATAGATTTATACATGCATACAAGAAGGACCGACAGCCAAAGCAGATTGCATAACCATCGTAGTAGACACGGAAATTGATGCAGCACAAATGCATAAAAATATAAATAGATATTGTAGTACCACGTCCATACTTCTATATATATGCACTGTGATATACTGTACTATACTGTATATTGTACTGTACTATATTTACTATAAGAGATTATAACAGCACGTTATCGTAATAAACTATACTTTGATACTAAACATAGCAACTTATATATACTCTGCTATACTGTACATACTATGCTATACATACTTCATGCATATATAATCGTACAATATACACGCATCTGTTCATCTTTCGGAGCAAAAGCAAGAGTTGTTTTTAAACGTGAGAAAACATTTGATAATTTGTTCCAGAGAGTTGATTCTAAGGACTTATAATGATACAAAATTGGAATAAGTTACTTTAAAACACTTTGGTAGTTACCTGAAATTCTGTTATGTAATGAAATTTGTAGATTAGATTTGTGCGAAACTGTGAAATCATGTTATATTTGTAGAATATGTAGATTAGATTCAATTGTGAAATTATGTTTATAGAATATTGTAGATTATGTTGGATTGTGACATTGTGTTTGTAGGATGTCGTAGATTTTGCGAGATTGTGAAATGATGCCAATATGATGTCTAAGTTATATTAGATCGTGAAATTAAGTTAATGAAATATATAGATTATAACGAACTGAAGAATTCTTTAAAAAGAATATGTAGATTATAACATATTGTGAAGATATGATAAAATGATGTGTAAACTATATTACTTAATATCAATAGTACGTATGGAATCGAATCAAAGACGTCACTTTATATCAGAATGTATGGTGCGAAGATAGAAAATGGAATCTTTTTGATATTAGCCTAAGAAACGAATAGAAACATCTTGAGGCATCAATAATCAATTCAAAATCTAAATTGAAAATAAATAATGGCCAAAATAGAAGAAATAGTTATCATAGTAGTAAAGATAAGGATGATAAAGATTAATGATGGAAAAATAATAAGAATATTAATATCACCAATGATTATGATGAAAATAACATTTGTAAATTTATTAATGCTAATAAAGTATATTATGAAAACAAGACAGCACTGATAACGGTTAAATCAATGATGATGTTAATCGCTATAAATATTAACAATAATATGGACATTACGCAAAGATAATACTAAGGTTAGACGCAATTCAAAGCAGTACCCTTGATAAACAATGATGACAAAACAAACACAACAGCTGTCTTCGTGAATTTATCTCAGGCAAAAATAGCAACATCAGGAAATTCATTGTTCAAGAGCAGAAAAAAGAGAAAAAAAGAAACCCAAAACAAGAAAAGTAACAGTAAAGTTCACTTGCTCCTAAAAATATGGTATTACGTCAGATGACAGAAACAGAAAGAAAAAAAAAAATGTATGTTTCATTGTGCAAAGTGGCGCTGAGTTCGCCTGAAAAGTTCGCTTGCATGACCCGACTTGTGTTTTTTTTCCGTTTTCTTCGTTTTCTTTTTTATTTCCTGTTTTCTTTTTTTTATTTCCTGTTTTCTTTTTCTTTTCCGTTTATTTTTATTTCTTTTATGTGCTAGTTATGTTTGTATTTTGAGTTTGGATCCTTTGGCGGTGTTGAGGATTTGCGAGTCTGAAGAAAGGATCATAACGATCTATTATAAACGAGATTAGAAAGATGGTCGACAGTACGCGGAAATGTATAATAGTTTTAGTGGCCTCTGTTTATTTT
>NW_020869379.1:305339-307839 GCF_003789085.1 Penaeus vannamei | reverse complement strand
ATGAGTTTTTATTGCCTTTTCCCGTCACGGTCGAAGAGCATGCCCGGCCGCCGCGTGGACTAGGCTTCGCTCCTTCGGTCTTGATGCGTCCTATTCGATGCCCTTTTCGACCGGATCCTGCGGGCGCTCGCTCTCCCCTGTAGGCGTAGGTGCCGGTGATTATGTGGGCGTGGGTGGATGGGGTGGGGTGGGGGTGGGTGTAGGTGGATGGGGGTGGGGTTGTGGGGGTGGATGGGGGTGGGGTCGTGTGTGGGTGGGGGTGGGGGGTCGGTGCGGATGGGGGTGGGGGTGGGGTCGTGGGTGGATGGGGTGGGTGGGGGTGGGGGGGTGGATGGGGGTGGTGGGGTGTGTGTGGATGGGGTAGGAGTGGGTGGATGGGGTGGGATGGGGTCGTGTGTGGATGGGGGTGGGGTGGGGTGTGTGGATGGGGAGTGGGGTGTGAGTGTGGATGGGGATGGGGGTGGGGTCATGGGTGGATGGGGGTGGGGTCGTGGGTGGATGGGGTGGGGATGGTTATGGGTGGATGGGGGTGGGGATGGGGATGGGGGTGGGGTCGTGTGTGGGGAAGCTGGTGGGAAGGGGAGGGTTGTGTTTGTGTTTGATTGCGTACGGGAGTTGTCTGTTCTGTACGTGTAGGATTGTGTGGTTAGTGTGTTTGGTGTGTGTGTATTTGTGTTTTTTTTCCCACTTCCGTTCTCTCTCCTCGTCATTCCCCTTTTCTTCTTTTTAGTCACTATTTTCCCCTATTCTTATCCCCCCTTCCCCTCTCCCTTCCATTCTCTCCGTCACTCTTCTTACCCTCTTATTTTCATTTTCCCCTGTTCCCTTTTATTTTCATTTCCCATCTTCCCTCTTTACTTCCTCCTCTTCTCCCTCCCCACTGCCCTTTTTTCATTACCTACTCTAATATATTCTATCCCCTCCCTATCACCCTTCCTTCTTATTTTCATCATTCCTCTTTGCTTCTACCTTCTCTCCATCTGCCTTTCTCCTCAGTTTTCTTCCCCTTCCCCATTTCCTCTTTACTATTTACTCTCCCTATATTCACCACATTTCTCTCTTCCCTCGTTGTTCTTTACCTCCTCCTACCCCCTATTTTCATCACCTTTCCCTATTCCCTCTTTCCTCTGTACCTCCTCCTACCTCCTATTTTCATCATCGTCTCTTATTCCATCATTCTTTCTCGCCACCCTCCCCCCCCGCCATCCCGGAACACCTATTTGCCTATTATGTTGTTAAGCACCTCGAAGATAATTAGAGAGAGAGGGGAGGGGGTGAAGGAGGAGGGGGAGGGAAGGGGGATGGGGAGGGGAAAGGGAAGGGCGAGGGATGGAGGAGGGGAGGAAGGGAAGGGGAGGGGAGGGAAGGGAAGGGGGAGGGATGGGGAGGGAAGGGAAGGGGGATTGGGGGAGGGAAGGGAATGGGAAGGAAGGAGGGGAAGGGGAAGGTGAGGGGAAGGGAAGGAGGAGATAAGGAGGAGAGGAAGGGATAGTGGGAGGATTACTAGTAAGAAGAATAGAGGGAGTGAGGGGGAGTTACAGATAGGATGATGGGGAAAAGAGGGTGGGGACTGGGGAAGGTGGGGAATAGGGGAGTAGGAGTAGGGAGACCTATAGGTAGGGAGATAGAAGGGAAGGAAGAGGAATAAAGGAGAAGGGGAGACAGTGGAGTAAGAGAAAAAATTGCGGGCGATAAAGGAGAATGGGATATGACAGAGATAGAGGAAAGGAAGAGGAATAAGGAAGATAGAGGGTAGGGTGGAGGGGGAGGAGAGGGGTGGAGGGGTGACTACTACAGGTAACAGGTATCGCCAGCAGGATAAGTGAGCCTGTAATGTTTGGTCCCGTTGCTTAGTTACTCAAGCGTGGCTCCCTTACGTGCGAGTGGATCTTCGGTTACTTTCTGTTCTTGTGGTGATTTCATGGGGAGTGCGGGGGAAATTCTAAGTTGTTTTCTGGAAATTTAGGGGGATTTCTTGTAGTTCTTTTAGGGGAAAGTAGGGAGAAGTTGTTTTCGGGAAAAAAGGGAAGAATTCTTAAAGATGTTTTCGGGGGATATATCGTAAAGATTAATGTATATTTTAGGGGGAAATAGGATTTTTTACAAGATGTTTTAGGGGGAAATAGGACGAATTTATAAGCTGTTTTAAGGGAAAATAGGGGAATTTTTTGTAGTTGTTTTAAGGAAAAATATGGAGAATTTTTAAAGCTGTTTAAGGGGAAAATGGTGAGATATTTCAAGCTGCTTTAAGAAGAATTTCCAAAAGCTATTTCCCTAAGGAATCCGAGGATTTTTTAAAAATCTATATCAGGAGAAATACGGAGATGTTTAAAGCTATTCCCTGAGGAATTCGAATGACGTTTAAAGTTATTTTCAGGAGAAACACGAATGATCTTTAAGAAATAGGGAATAGGGTTTTCTTAAGGAGAACTACAAAGCTTTGCCCACAAAAAAAATATCTTAGGAAATATATGGAGAACGCAATTTCCAAAGAAATACA
>NW_020869379.1:292839-295339 GCF_003789085.1 Penaeus vannamei | reverse complement strand
GGGGTGAGAGTGGTTCGGGGGGGGAGGGGAGGGGAAGAGTGTTGGGGGAGGGGGAGAGGGTGTGTGAGGATGGAAAGAACAGGGTGGGGGGGATATTTTAGAGGTGTGGGAGCAAGAGGGGTTTGTGGGAGGGAGTGGGTGGTGTGTGGGAGGGAGAGGGGTTTGTGGGAAGGGGAAAGGGTTGTGAGGGGGGAAAGGGAAGGGATGTCAGTTTGGGGGAAAGGGGAGGTAGGGGATGTGGGTATGCAGTGTGGATATGGGGCAGAGTATATGTGGCTGGATGTGAGTGAGGGAGGTGGAAGGAGTATGTAGGTATGAGCTATGGGTGTGTGAGGAGGAATATTTATGGGTGGGAGGTGTGGATAAGGAGGCATGGATAAGGAATGGGAGGCGGATATGGAAGAAATGGATATGAGGCATGGATGGTGTGTGTGAAGGCCAGTGTGGATATGCGATAGGGAAGATGTGTGTGGATGGAAGTGGATAAGAAGAAGTGTGTGGGATATGAGGCATAGATAGGGAAGGATGTGTGTGGATGGAAGGCGTGGATAAGGAAGAAAGTGTGTGGATATGAGGGATAGGGAAAGGATGTGTGTGGATGGAAGAAGTGGATAGGAAGAAATGGATATGAGGCATAGATAGGAAGGATGGTGTGGTGAAGCGTGGATAAGGAAGAAGTGTGTGGATATGAGGCATAGATAGAGAAGATGTGTGTGGATGGAAGGCGTGGATAAGGAAGAAAGTGTGTGGATAATGAGGCTAGATAGGGCAAGGATGTGTGTGGATGGAAGAAGTGGATAAGGAAGAAAGTGTGTGGATATGAGGCATAGATAAGAAAGGATGTGTGGATGGGAAGATAAGGAAGAAAGTGTTGTGGATATGAGGCATAGATAGGGAAGGATGGTGTGATGGAAGAAGTGGGATAAGGAAGAAAGTGTGTGGATATGAGGCATAGATAGAGAAGGATGTGTGTGGATGGAAGGCGTGAGATAAGAAGAAAGTGTGGGATATGATGCATAGATAGGAAAGGATGTGTGTGTGGATGGAAGGCGTGGATAAGGAAGAAAGTGTGTGGATATGAGGCATAGATAGGAAGGATGTGTGTGGATTGGAAGAAGTGGATAAGGAAAGAAAGTGTGTGGGATATGAGCATAGATAGGGAAGGATGTGTGTGGATGGAAGGCGTGGATAAGGAAGAAAGTGTGTGGATATGAGGCATAGATAGGGAAGGATGTGTGTGGGTGGGAGGCGTGGAAATTCGGTGGTTTGGATATCAAAAAAATGAACCAGAGGTGAGGGGATCTGTGTATGTGTGGAGTCGTGGGTGGATGTGTATGTGGGGGAGAGAGCACATGCGTGTACGAGAAGAGGAATGTGTGGGTGTGAAGGAAGCAATTCATGTGTGAAGTCTGAGGAGGGGGGGGGGTTAGATACATGTGCGTTTATGGTGGTATGTGTGGACATAAGCGTGTATGTATGCTGTGGAGACGTATGTCAACACAACAGCATAAAAGTGCTTATTAGAGTGACTTTTCCTAAGCGACTTCAACACCTTTGTAAATAGTGATCAGGGCCGAGTGTGGGATAGGTGGGAGGAAGGAAAGGCGAGAAGGAGGAGGAGGGGAAAGAAGAGAAGGGGGAAGGAAAATGGGGGAAATAGAAGGAGAAGGGGAAGAAGAGGAGGAAAAGAGGAGAAGGGTAACTAAGAAGGGGAATAGAAGGAAGAAGGGGAAGGAAGAGGAGGGAAATAGAAAGAGAACGGTAAGGAAGAAGAGGGAAATAGAAGGAGAAGGAAGAAGGAAGAGAATCTATGAGACGAAAGAGAGGGGGACGAGAGGAATGAATGGGAGGAGAGAGAGGAGAAGGAAAAGGGGGGAAGGTGGAAATGTAAAAAAAGAGGAAGAGAGGAAGAAGAAAAGGAAGAGAAAAAGGAGGAGAGGGCTGAGAAGGAAAAAAAAAAGACAAAAAGGAAGTGGAAAAGACTGAGATAGAGTAGGAGGAGGATTGGGAGGGGCGAGGGAATGGGAGGGGCAAAGCCGGAGGACATTAACATAATGATAAGGGAGGGAAGAGAGGGGAGGAGAGAGAGATGGGAGGGGTTGGAGGAGGAGGGGGAGAGGGCGAGGGGAGGAGGGAGAGAAGAGAAAGATAGGAAGAGCTGGAGGAGGGATAGGATGGAAGAGGTGGAGGAGGGGATAGGATGGAAGAGGATAAGAGACAATGGGGATAAAAAGGGGGATAGGGAGGAGAGAAATGATGGACGAAGGATGGAGAAGAATAAAAGGAGGAAGAAGGGGAGGAGAGAGAGGACGAAAGAAAGAAAATAAAGAATACCAAAGACCATAAGGATGATCATTATATCAGAACACTTTTTTTATTGTTCGTCTCAAACAATTCTTATCATTCATCAAAAAAATCATCAGTCTCACTTTTAATCAAAACCGCAGGAATGAACACACGAATTCCTCAAAACACAATCTAATCTAGAATATATGTAGAA
>NW_020869379.1:285339-287839 GCF_003789085.1 Penaeus vannamei | reverse complement strand
TCTCCTTATCCTTGGAATACTTTCTGCTTTTTCGAGACAAAGAGAAAGGAAATTATAAAAATATTTTGAGTCTGACGTAAGGTTCTTTTCACCGTAGATGTTCGTTTCCGGGTTATTATCACTGCCCCTTTTTTCTTTTTTCTTGTGAATTGTAGGCCTACTTCTCCCCCCCCCCCGTCCTCCTCGTTCACTTGACCTTTCTTCTACTTTCATTTTTCTTTCTTGTTTCGTGTTATTCATTTTTATTGAGATTTTCCATCTCATTTTACCTCATTTTCTTCCTTATGTCTTCTTTTCCTTCTTATCTATTTTTCTTTCTTCTCTTCTTCTCTTTCTTCCTCCTCCTCTTCTTCAGTTTTGTTCTTCCTCTACCTCTCTCCTTTCCTCCTATTTCATTTTTCATTCCCGTCTCTGTTCTTTTCTTCTTCCCTGCCCCATTTCCACCCTTTTCCTTACATCTTTTCCTTTTCATCCTCCACCACTTCTTACTCCTTCCTTCTCTCCTTCTCCCTTTCCTCTTCTCCTCATCCTTTCCTCCTCTGCCTTCTCCCCCGCCTCTTCCTCCCTTCCCACTACCTGCTCTTTCTCCTTTCTCTCTCTTCCCCCTTTCCTTTTCTTTCTTCTCTTCTTTCTCCGCCCTTCTCCCCCTTCCCTTCCCTCTTTCATCATCTCTTCTTCTCCCTCTTCCGTCCCCCTTCCTTTCTTCTTCCTTCCCTTCTTCCTCTTCCTTCTCCCCCTCCTCCTTTCTCTTTTCCTCTTCTCCCTCCTCCTTCTCTTCCCTCGCCCTCTTTCCTCACTCCTCCCCTTCCCTGTCACCCCTTACCCTCACCCTCCCCTTCCCTCCTCTCTTCCGTCACCCCCTTTCTCCTCCTCCTTCCTTCCCTCCTCTCCCCCCCCCCTTTCCACACGTAAGCCATCCGCCAAGAGAAAAACTCAAGAAAGTAATCATTCACACGACAGGGCCTTCCAGAGTCGCCATTACTACCATTATCCATTATTACCGTTTTATCCATTATCCAGATCCTAATCGTCAGATCCATTATCGTCTCTTTTGCCAGACCAGTTGTAAATGTCTTATTTCGTTCATTCACACACGCACAGATAGATAGATTGAGAGAGAGAGAGAGAGAGAGAGAGAGAGAGAGAGAGAGAGAGAGAGAGAGAGAGAGAGAGAGAGAGAGAGAGAGAGAGAGAGAGAGAGAGAGAGAGAGAGAGAGAGAGAGAGAGAGAGAGAGAGAGAGAGAGAGAGAGAGAGAGAGAGAGAAGAAGAAGAGAGAGAGTAGAGAGAGAGAAGAAAAGAGGAGAGAGAAAGAGAGAGAAAGGAGAGAGAGAGAGAGAGAGAGAGAGAGAGAGAGAGAGAGAGAGAGAGAGAGAGAGAGAGAGAGAGAGAGAGAGAGAGAGAGAGAGAGAGAGGAGAGAGAGAGAAGAGAGAGGAGAGAGAGAGAGAGAGAGAGAGAGAGAGAGAGAGAGAGAGAGAGAGAGAGAGAGAGAGAGAGAGAGAGAGAGGAGAGAGAGAGAGAGAGAGAGAGAGAGAGAGAGAGAGAGAGAGAGAGAGAGAGAGAGAGAGAGAGAGAGAGAGAGAGAGAGAGAGAGAGAGAGAGAGAGAGAGAGAGAGAGAGAGAGAGAGAGTGAAGGAGAGAGAGAGGTGAAGGAGAGAGAGAGAGAGAGAGGAGAGAGAGAGAGAGAGAGAGAAGAGAGAGAGAGAAGAGAGAGAGAGAGAGAGAGAGAGAGAGAGAGAGAGAGAGAGAGAGAGAGAGAGAGAGAGGAGAGTAGAGAGAGAGAGGAAGACGAGAGAGAGAAGAGAGAGAGAGAGAGAGAGAGAAGAGAGAGAGAGAGAGAGAGAGAGAGAGAGAGAGAGAGAGAGAGAGAGAGAGAGAGAGAGAGAGACAATGAGAGAGAGAGAGAGAGAGAGAAGAGTAGAGAGTATAGAAAGACGTAAAGGGAAAGAGAAAGAGAGAGAGGGGTGTGTGTGTGTGTGTGTGTGTCCTTGTGTACACTACCTTTCTCTGTTGTGGATTCAGAGTGACTGAAGTTCAACACGATGTCGTTTATCCTACGATTTATATACATACATTTTTTTCTTATCCATTTCCGCCCATGTTTCTCTGTCCCGCTGTAATGAACCGAGCCATCTGGTGGTACATTTTGTCTTTCTGTTTTATTATTTACCTGTTTACGTTTTTTATTTTGCGATCATCAATTATTTGTATTAAATTTGAGGAAGCTCTTACCCCCCCCCCATCACCACCCCCTCCCTGCCCCTCCCTCCCTACCAAGTCAAGGGCGTGGCAATAATATCAGAGGGAGAGGAAGGGGGAGAGGGGAGGGAAGGGGAGGAGAGGCAGAGGGAGAGGAAGAGAGGGGAGAGTGAGGGGGGAGAGGAGAAGAGAAGGGTGAGAGGAGGAGAGGAGGAGGAGAGGAATGGAGGGGGAGTGGCAGGAGAGGGAGGGGGAAGAGGAAGAAGGGAGAGGAAAAATGGGAGGAGAGGGAGAGGAGAAGG
>NW_020869379.1:262839-280339 GCF_003789085.1 Penaeus vannamei | reverse complement strand
AAAGGGAGAAGATAGATAGAAGAAAAAGTAGATAAAATAGGGAGGATTCGAGAGAATTGCCCGTTTGGAAATCAGATGTTTGTAGGTTTTATTATTGGTACGTGTGTGTGAGTCAGGGTTTCCTAAGGGTCTCTGACTTTGCGGGAATCATTGGGATATTTAGTGCGAGGACAAAAAGTGGTCAAAAAGTGGTAGCTGAGGAGCAGACGTCCGGCCGCGTCTGTATGGGAAGATGCTACGTGGAAGGAAGGAGAAAGAAGATAGGAATGGCGGTTATTTTCGAAACTTTCTTCGTTTGCTTTTTTTCTTTCTTTCTTTTCTTAGCTTCACTATTTGTACGTCAGTCTTTTATTTTTCATATTTTTGTCCCAAATATGTTTCTGTTCTTCTCTGTCTGTCTGTCTGTCTCTCTCTCTCCTCTTTATTATCTCCCCCTTTCCCTCTCCCTCTCCTTTCCTCCTTCCTCTCTCCCTCTCCTTTCTCTTCTCTCTCTCCCTCTTTCCTTCCTCTCTCTCTCTCCCTTCTTTCCTTCTCCTTCCCTCTCTCCCTCTCTTTCCTCCTTTCTCTCACTTTTCTCCCCTCCCTCTTCTTTCCTCCTTCCATCTCTCTCTCTCTCTCTCTCTCTCTCTCTCTCTCTCTCTCTCTCTCTCTCTCTCTCTCTCTCTCTCTCTCTCTCTCTCTCTCTCTCTCTCCCTCCCTCCCTCCTCCCTCCCTCCCTCTCCTTCCCTCTTCCTTCCCTCTCCTCCTTCCCCCCCTCCTCTCCTTGCCCTCCCCTCTCCCCTCTCTCTCCCTCTCCCTCTCCCTCTCTCTTCTCTTCCTCTCTTCCTCTCTCTCACACACACACACACATATATATATATATATATTATATATGTATATATATATATATTAATATATATATTATATATATATATAATATATATGGTTCTAAAGTATTATATACATACATACAAATACACACTTACTTACTACCAGACATACACCCAGACACATGCATGCACACAGATACATCTTTCTCTTCCTCAAGCAGATGTCAATCACGAGGCCCCCGCAGCGACTGCCTTGAGCGAGCTCCGAGCGGGCGCGCGTGAATGAGTTCTAGAAAACCGAGGTTCTCAGCGAGCCTGGGAGAGCCGCAAAAGGGGGTCGGAAGAAAGTAAAAGAAGATCGCTTGAAAACATTTAGTAATGCCACGGCCAGACGCAGCAGCAGCAGTGGCTCGGTTTCCCTTGTTAGATCCGGTTGTTGGAATGCTTTAGTTGTGGAGGTCCTTTGATAGGTTTATTTGAAAGGGTTTTTACTTTTCTATGTGTTTGTGTGGGTGTGTATGGTTATCTGTGTGAAGTTTTTTGCGTGTTTCTACTTTTCTGTGTGTTTATATGGGTGTGTGTAGTTGTCTGTATATATGGGGATGTGTGAAGTATGTTTGTATGTGGGTGTGTCTACTTTAATGTGCGTATGTGGTATGTGATGTCTGTATGTTCGTAAAGGTAAAATATGATTTATTGGGATACATAGATACATACGTACGGATAAGTAGATTGAGCTATATATGTACTTTTATCTACCGTCAATAATAGGACTTAGAATGAATGAAGCATATATATAAATGACGATGATTAAAATGGTGAATATAGAAACAGATACATGTATCCTTTTTTTCTTATTTTTCTATTTCTTCCCATTTTTCTATGCTTCTCTCACCATTTATCCCCTTCATTTTCTCCTTTTTATTTATTTTATTCTTTTCTAACTCCTCGTCCTCCAGCGCTATTTCTTATTTTTTCCCTCTCCGCCTTCTTCTCCTTATTATTTTTCCTTGTTTTTCTTCCCTCCTCCTCCTCCTTGTCTTCGCCCTTCCCCTCCTTCTCCTCCATACCGTCTCTCTCCCACCCTCCTTCCCTCCCTCTTCAACCCCACTTCCATCTCCCAAACCCCTTCCCTCCTCCCTTCCTCCACCCGCCCTCATTCCCCACACCCTCCTCCTCCCCCCCTCACCACCCTGCTTCGACGTCCTTCAGTCCCGGCCAGCTCCTTGCCTCGCCTGCAGGTGGTGACGACTCACACCGCTGACTGAACTTTTTCATGTATTTGTCATTATTATTATTATTATCATTATGACTATAGCAATAATGATGATAATAAATACTGTTAGTATTGTAACAGTAATAATTATTAATTATTACAACTGATAATAATGATATCATTATTAGTATTATCATAACAATACTAATGATGATGATTATAATAGTAATGGTTATTGTTATTATATACAATGATAATTATCATTAGTATTATCATAACAATACTATGATGATGATAAATAGTAATGGTTATTGTTATTATTATAACAATGATAATTGTTGTTATAACACTGATATTTTTTCATAACAATAGTAATTTTTATAATGATAATTGTTATCATCATAACAATGATGTTAATTATTATTATCATTATTGTTATCATCATCATCATCATCCTTATTGTTATTGTTATTATCATTGTTGTTGTTATAATCATTATTTTGTTTATTTACTCATTTATCTGTTTATTCATTTTACGTCGAAGAGCTTAGCTTTCCTTTTATGAATGATCGGTTGCCGATTAGTATTGTTTGTTATTATTTTCTAATGTTACTGGGAAGTCCATTACGATAAAAGCGGGTTAACTGCAGAGATAATTAAAACGTCGGATTTTCTGAACTTTAAGCTGCCAGCTGGACTATTTAAACAGCTGATTCAACGGCTTTCGTCCGCCCTGACCAAGGACTGATAACAAGAGAACCTTCATCAGTTGAACGTCTTGAAGAATCTTGTCCAAGGCGCTCGGCTCGGCTGTCACTCGGTCCATCTTTTCTTGGGAACAAAAAATAAAACGAAATTGTGAAGAAAAATAAGACGCCACATTTATTTATTTTTTTACTGTAGCCGTGAAGTCGTGTTTACTCCGAGTAATACGAAGATTATGGCGAGTTTCATCGGTTTCTCATGGCCAACGTGTTTCTATTTTGCTGTTGTATCTATGTGGTCGACGCTTGTGTTTGTTTCTATGTGTGTGTGTTTGTTTGTGTGTGTGTTGGTGTGTGTGTGTGTGTGTTTGTGTGTGCGCTTGTGTGTGTTTGTGTGGGTGTACATGTATGCATGTAGTCATATATATCTGTGTATGTTTTTATGTGTATGTATATTTGTAAGCATGTATTAACTTATGCATGTACATATTTTTGAGTATGTATGTATGAATATAGGTAAGCATGTATATGTATATATATATGCATGTATGCGTGTATACACACATGTATATATCTATATCTATATCTATATCTATATCTATCTATCTATCTATCTATCTATCTATCTATCTATATATGTGTGTGTGTGTGTATGTGTGTGTGTGTGTGTGTGCGTGTGTGTGTGTGTGGTGGTGTGGGTGGGTGTATCAGTGGGTGTCGTGTGCGTTTGCGTGTGCACCTGTATAGGTCATGCGGCGCAGGTTCTCACGGAGAGTAGCCGCAGGCCGGTGAAATGTGTCCAGGTTGCAGTTGCACAACTCTCCGACCTTCCCCGAGTGAGGTGCAGGAGGTTTTGCAGGTCGTTGCAAAATGAAATACTCTTGCAAATGTCCAGATTGGAACGAATACAAAAGATATATGATAAAGAAAGAAATGAAAATCGAAGGAATTAATTTTTTTTTAAAGATTATTATTGGTGATTTCAACAGTGTGGTATATAGTGATCCGAGGAATTTTAAGATGCAGTGTTGCAGAGGAGGCTATGTTGCATTCCATTGTTGAAGTTTGCTTTCGTGTTAATCTGACTAGACTATTTTTTTCAGTTTACAGTCAGAAGTGCATACTTAGTGAGCCAATTTAGTCTGTACACCATTTTTTTCTTCTCCGTTGCGAGAGCTGAATTTGCATCTGTGTGTACATGTGTATGTGCGTATATGTGAGTACGTGTGCGTGTGTGTGTGAGCGTGTGTGTGTGTTTGTGCATCAGGGTGTATGCATGTATGTATGTATGTATAATTATGTGTGTGTATGTATGTATATATATGTGTGTGTGTGTATGTAATGTAGTGTGTGTGTGTAAACGTGTGTGTACAGATATGACATTGTGATGTGATTTTTCTGTTTCTTGCTGCAGTTGTGTCATTCCTTGACATTAGCCTAACAATGTAACATGTAAATGAAGTAAGAAGAAAAACAATAACAGAAAGGTCACACGAACCCCAAAGCAGTGCCCCGATTTGCCCTCAGGGGTCTCGCGTACACACTCACACACACAAAAGATATATATGAAATAAGTAAATAGATATATAAATAAAATAGATTAAAAAAAACATTGACAATACTCATGCGTGTACAACGCGGACATACGTATACAAAACACATTCATTCACACACACTCATTCTCTCTCTCTCTCTCTCTCTCTCTCTCTCTCTCTCTCTCTCTCTCTCTCTCTCTCTCTCTCTCTCTCTCTCTCTCTCTCTCTCTCTCTCTCTCTCTCTCTCTCTCTCTCTCTCTCCTCTCTCTCTCTCTCTCACTCACTCACTCACTCACTCACACACACACACACACACAACACACACACACACACACACACACACACACACACACACACACACACACAACAACACACACACACACACAACACACAACACACAACACACGCCCTCACCCCCCCCCTACCCCACACACGCACAAGGTCGAGGAGGAACCGCATACTTTTTATTTTTTTTATTTTTTTTCCTGTTTCTCTCAAGAATAAGGTGAAGGTATAATTAACCAACAAGAAAGTCGTCTCGCTCTGTCCTTGTTTTTTTTTTTTTTTTTTTTTTTTTTTTTTTTACATTTTTTTACGATTTATGGTCTTTGTCTTTCTCCCTCGCGCATTGTGCTTAATTTCGTTGTGTGTTCGCTTTCATAAAGATTATTTCACTTTTTTTCATCGTGCCTTCGCGTTGACAATTGCGGGCCTTGGGACGTTAATTCGCATAAGCTTTTGCGCGGGTTAAGGAAAACTAATTAGAATATGTAAACGTATTCGCACATAAAGTGTTCTCATTCACGCGCGGACTCGATCGAACATGCACTCACTCACTCGTTCATTCTCTCTCTCTCTTTCTGTTTTCTCTGTCTCTCTGTCTCTCTCCTCTCTCTCTCTCTCTCCTCTCTCTCTCTCTCTCTCTCTTCTCTCTCTCTCTCTCTCTCTCTCTCTCTCTCTCTCTCTCTCTCTCTCTCTCTCTCTCTCTCTCTCTCTCTCTCTCTCTCTCTCTTTCTCTCTCTCTCTCTCTCTCTCTCTTTCTCTCTCTCACACACACACGCACACCACACACACACACACACACACACACACACACACACACACACACACACACACACACACACACACACACACACACACACACACACACACACACACACACACACACACACTTTCTCTATCCATCTATCTACCTAAGCTTCTATCACTCTATCTATTTATCTATCTATCTATCTATCTTGCTCTCCTCCCCCTCTCTCTCTCCACTAACCAGTTTATTTCAATGTTCCACTTGTCACGATTTTCGAGAATATTTTGCCGAATATTGACTAATTTGGAAAGGCATGACTGGGTTTTGTTATGAATTGTTATTTCTTTATTGTTTTCATTACTGTTTTAGTTATTATTACGTTATTGTCAATGGCTCTATTATTGTTGTTTTATTGTAATTCTTATTATTACTCTTATTTTTGTTATTATCATTATTATTATCATTGTTATTATTACTATCATTGTTGTTATTATTATCATTATTATCATTACTGTTATTAATATTATTATTATTTTTATATATCATCATTTTATTAATTAATTATTGTTATGATTATGTACTACTTCATTTTCTGGCTTTGTTATTGTTATTATTATCATTCTTATAATTACCAACAATTTTACATGATCATTATAAATCTTGTTATTCTTGTTGTATATGTTCTTGTTATTATTATTATTGTTACCATCATTATCGTAATTATTATTATCATTGTTGTTAATAGCAATTTTTATTTTACTTCCATTTCTGTTATTACATTTGCTTTTATTATAATTTGGTATTGTACATTTTATCATTATCATTACCATCATCATTACCATTATTGGAAATGATATTGATATTCTATCAACAATATTATCATACAGTAATAGAACTGGTTTTAAGGGCAGTAGTGGTAATAGTTGAATTTGTGATTTAGCAATCAAGAATAATCTTTGTTATATTTTCATCCGCTTAAAATACAACATACGAGATGCATACTATTTTATTATTTGCATACTATTGAGTTCCCGCCAAATTGAATTTTGAGTTTCGATTTTCTTCACCATGTATCAGAGCTTCTATCATGTCTCTAGATCATCTGTAACCCGAAATATTATTCGACAAGATATACCAAAATTAAATCAGTCCACAATCTTTTCTTTTCTTTTGCTTTTTTGAAAATGGCATTTTTCGCGCGCGCACATAACCGTATATTAAACTTTTCGCTCGTATCCCCTAAGAGAACCTATGACGTCACAGGTAGGTGCCAGCTGATGCGAACACCGCGAAGGAATGGTACATTGTGACGTCATCATCACCGTGAATTTAAATGGTAGTTTTGTATGGTGTGACGTTCATTGTTATGGCTGCGGTTTACACGAGTGGTATATAATGGAAAGATTCTACTTTTTCTTCTATTTTCTCTTCTTTTTGTGTATTTTCATTTTTATTTATTCATTATTATTCTTATTATTTTTGGGGTGGGGGGTTGTGTTATGTTTACAAAAGCGGAGAGTAGGTAGGAGAGGGAAGGAGGGAGAGGGAGGGGAGGAGGGAGGGAAGACGGAAAGAGGGCGAGTAGGAAGGGGAGGGAGGTGGAGGGAGGGAGGGGTAGGAAAGAAGGGAGCAAGAGAGAGAGAGAGAGAGAGAGAGAGAGAAGAGAGAGAAGACAGACAGACAGACAGACAGACAGACAGACAGACAGACAGACAGACGGAGACACAAATTTCAAGACAGACGAAATGAAAAACAGATAGAAAGAAAAAACAAACACCCAACCACTCGGCCAGAGAAAGAGACAGTAAACAAAAACAAACAGAGAAAGACAAAATAAAAAATGACACACGACAACAAACACTTTCAATTAACGGGTCAATGAGTTCATTCGCCCCCCCCCCTCAACCCGCCCACTCGTTCACCCCGCCCTCCCCCTCCCCCTCCCCCAACCAATGCCACAACCCGCCCAGCAACTCACGATGTGTCAGTTAAGTTCGTATCGTTTTTCATGCTAAGGAGAGCGCTTTAATGAGAGAAATAGATGTCGTTAACATCACAAAGGAAATTCTGAAAAGGGAAAAAAATAATCTTTTTACGAAGGTTAGATTACAGGTTAAGATCTGAAAAGGGAAAGTGAGAATACGTATGGAAGAATGGCGATGTGCACGAGAAACAGATGAATGTAGAAAATGTGTAAAAGAAAACGAGCAATAAAGTGCTAGACACGGAACATCGATTTTATAGCATGTAGCTTGAAAATAAAAAATAAATGTTTTGACCCACACCTCGCTATGTGCACACGCACGCACATGTGTACTTATATACACACATCATAGGTGCAGACACGTCATGCCACCCACCCACCACGCCCCCACAAACACGGGCGTAGTCAGAACAGAGGAGTCGAGCGTGAGGTGAGCGAATTTAGCGCTAAATTAGCATCTCTACGCCCCTGGTTACGGCATCTAGCACAAATGGCGGAGATTGCGCACCACTTAGCGAGAATTTGAGATTACATTTTTTCCTTTTTTCTGCCACACTTCATTGATTCGTCCGTTCAAGGACTCGAACGAAAGTGATAGATATATTTTATTGGTTTTCACTCTCTTAACTTTTTTTTATCGTGTCACGACGTGTCTGTTATCAGATTTTGGCTTTTCTTTTTCTTTTCGTTTTTTTTTTTTTTTTTTTTGTCAATCAAACCGCGATGTATTTATTCTTTCACTGACCGCAGAATGAGTGTCAAAACGAACGAATTCTTACGACACCCAAGCGCGTGTATACATGTTGGAATGTAATCGAATATATGATAAACGAAAATAGATAACAAAAAAATAGATAAATAAAATGTGTTTCTGGGTCTCACTTTTTTGAGTCGACAAAAATGTGGTGTATTTTAGGTCACTTTTTTTTCGTTTGATTCCATTGCTTTTAAGAATGGTCGGTTTGGTTAGGATTGGTATTTGTAATATGAGAGAGAGAGAGAGAGAGAGAGATGAGAAGGAGAAAAAGAAGAGGGAGAAGAGAGAAAGTGAGAGGAAATGAGGAAAAGAGAGGAAGAAAGGGAAGGAGGAAAGGAAAGGGAGAGGGAGAGAGGAAAGGAGAGGGAGAGGGAGAGAAGGAGGAAAGAAGAGGGAGAGATAGAAGGAGGAAAGGAGAGGGGAGAGGGAGAGGGAGAAGGATGAAAGGAGAGGAAGAGGGAGATGAGAGGAGAGAGGAAAGGAGAGGGAGAGGGACAGGAAGAAGAGAGGAAAGGATAGAAATATATATATATTATATATATATATATATATATATATATATATATATATATATATATAAATATATATATATATATATATATATATATATAGAGAGAGAGCGAGAAACAGAGACAGAGACAGAGACACAGAGAGCAAAACACAAGAAAGAAAGACCCAGGGAAAAGAAAGATCCACACACATTCCCACGGCAAGGCGACCACACCAGAGCCATCTTTAAACGGAATTGTGAACTGGACTCTGCTCGCGCGGTCGGTTAAAGCACGGACCTTATAAGCTGAACACCGCTTGAAGATCGCTAGAGTGTTACGCGGTACATGGGAGTGTTCAGTTGCCTACTTTCTTACGCATGCAAGACGGAAAAAATGGGAGGGGAGAGAGGGGGGGAGGGGGAGGAGAGGGAGAGGGAGGAGGGGAGAGGGAGGGAGAGAAGGGGAGCTAGGGAGAGAGAGGGAGTGAGAGGAGGAAAGGAGAGTGAGGGAGGGAGAAGAGGAAAGGAGAGGGAGGGAAGGGGAGAGATGGAGTTTGAGGAGAGAGGGAGGGAGGAAAGGAAGGAGACAGACAGACAGATAGAGACGAAGACGGAGACAGAGACAAAGAGAGAGAGAGAGAGAACAGCGGAGAAAATATAAAAATCCATATACAGACTGTTGCACCCATAAATATCAACACGCACATAAGCCCCGTGTTATTATCCAAAAGCGACTTTCCCGAGGGCGGCGAGGCAGCGTGACTCGCCGGTGCTCTACGCGGGCGGCCGAGGGAGGTGTGACCGCCGCCCGCGTCACGACCCTGCCCGCCCACGTTCCGCCGGGCCCTTTGTCTGGCCGCGCCCCCCGTGTCCTCGTCCAGCTTACATCCTCCCAAACTCGAGTTTTATCCAGTCTCCCCTGCTTACTGGACATCCAAAAGCTTCATTTTCTTTATTTTCCTTTTTTTCTTTTCAATTCTCAAGATATATCCGATAGCTTATTTTATAATTATTATTATGACTATTATTATTATTGTTATTATTATTATTATTACTACTATTACTATTATTATTATTATTTTCATTGTTTTATTGTATATCCAAAAGCTAAATTCGTGTCATTTTCTCGCCTTTCCAGTCCCCAAGATGGCCCGGTCGACGCCCGTCCCTTCGGCCTCGACGACGACCTCCAGCAGCGGCAGGAGAACAGGCCTCGTCCGCCTCCCGAACCTCTTCCTTCAAAAGCTGATTTACTCCTCCTCCTGACCTCGTCGACGGTGAGGTCACAGTGCCCCTGGCCGCGCGAGGTCACGGAGCTGAACGGGTCGTGCTTGTGCGCCTTCAACGTCGAGAACGAGCTGTCCATCCAGTGCACGGCGGTCAACTTCACGCTCCTGATGACGGTGCTGCACCAGCGCGCCGGCACCGTGCCCCTCGACCTCCTCTACGTCAACAACACGCGCATCAGCGTTCTCAACGACAGGACCTTCGACGGCCTCAGCATCGAGAACATTCAGGTGAGGAGCGGCGGGTCGCGGGCTGCGGGACGGCGGGCGGGGGAGGGGCGCAGACTTGTTGTTTTATTTTCATCTATTTATTTCATACTTTAATGGTGATATTGTTATTGTTGTCATTATTTACTATCATCATCATCACCATATTATTTATTATTGTCATCATCATCATCATTATCAATATCATCATTATCATCATCATCATCATCATCATCATCATCATCATCATCATCATCACCATAACCATCATCATTATTACTTTTTATTGTTTTTTGTTCTTGTAATCATAATTATTATTTTCATTCTCTTCATTATGATTATCATATAAACAGTCGATTCTTTTCATGGTGCGAAAATAATAACGATTATATATCGAAAATACACCGCAAATGACCCGATTGCAACCCCTTTAAAGTCGCTAAATCCAGTCATGTGCAAAATCCTACCCAAGAGAATTTCTGTTCTTATATAAAGGGGCAAGAGAGTGCTTGTATAAAGAGGGATAGAGTTATAACGTAAATGATATTTTCGACGTCTATTTTTTTCCTTTGTGCTTTTACCTTCAGAATGATCATATTTAAGGGTTAAGAAAAGTGTATATATAAAGAGGGATAGTGGTGATAAAGTTGAGTTATAACGTAAATAGTATTTTCAACGAATGCAGCTTTCCTATGAGCGTTTTCACTAAAGAATGATTGTAGTGTTGATAATATCACTACAATTATGATACCACAAAACGTCGCTAGATTATAACGATAGGGATTATATCGTTAATAACGTAAATACTGAAGGCGTTGATGATATCACTACAACTTTCATAAACCCAGAAAACCTGTGCGGTCTGTGACGATTATGATTTTTCATTCGCGTCGGTTATCTGTTTAAAAGTTCATGATAGTTCACTTTATAACAATAGGGTTAATCTATTTATAATGATAGGGTTGTTGTTTTTATATTGATATGGATTGTCTATTTATAATGATAAGGATGACCTATTTATAGCCACAAGAGTGATAGATTTATAGCGATAGGAGAGGTCCATTATCGTGTATTAGAGTGATCCTTCTATAACGCTCAGGACAAGCCATTTATATTGATAAGAATAATTTTTCTATAAGAATAAAGATAATCCATTTCAGACGATAGGGATGAACCATTTACAGTGATAAGAATAACATGTGTAACAATAAGAGTTTATAACGATTAGGACCACCCAATTATAGCGATGAAAACTACCTATCCATAGCGATCAGGACCACCCATTTATAGCAATTAGCGATAATTACAACCCCCAACACCAACGCTAAGCCATTCCCCTCCGCCCTCCTCCAACCCCTTCAGTTCTCGTCGTGCGGCATCTACAACATCAGCGGCGCCGCCTTCAGGGGCCTGGAGGACACGCTCAAGAACCTCAACCTCCAGGACAACCGCCTCACCGACGTCCCCACCGAAGCCATCTCCAGCCTCCGCCAGCTGAGGCTCCTCGACCTCTCCGGCAACAGGATCACGGCGGTGCCTGACGACGCCTTCAGGGGCCCCGCGCTCTCCACGCTCAAGGTACGCTGGCTGTGTGCGTGTGTGTGTGTGCGTGTGTGTGTGTGTGTGTGTGTGTGTGTGTGTGTGTGTGTGGTGTGTGTGTGTGTGTGGTGTTTTGAGGGTCTTTGGTTGGGGGTGGTGGGTGAGTGGATGGTGGTTTGAGTGAATGGATGTGTGAGTGAGTGGATAGGTGTGTGGGTCATGTTATGTTTGTGTGTGTCAGGAGAAGAGAGAGAGAGAGAGAGAGAGAGAGAGAGAGAGAGAGAGAGAGAGAGAGAGAGAGAGAGAGAGAGAGAGAGAGAGAGAGAGAGAGAGAGAGAGAGAGAGAGAGTGGGTGAGTGAGTTCGGTTGTTTTTCAATACAAGTGCATGTGCGTGTTGATAACTATGACAAATGCAATTCATGATCATGTCAACAGGAGCTTTGTTGAAGCTTTGTGAATTGTGTCGCTGTATTTTTACGTCATGTCTTTTTTTATTTGCTTGAATGTAATTCATTCACATGATTTACATTCATAACCATGTAACCCCATATCAAAACGGCTATTAACCTCTTTCTCTTCTTCCTCCTCCTCCTCCTTCTCTTCCTCTTCCTCTTCCTCCTCCTCCTCCTCCTCCCCCTCCTCCTCCCCCTCCCCCTTTCCTCTTCCTCTTCCTCTTCCTCTTCCTCTTCCTCTTCCTCTTCCTCCTCCTCCTCTCCTCCTCCTCCTCCTCCTCCTCCCCCTCCCCTTCCTCCTCCTCCTCCCCCCCTCCCCTTCCTCCTCCTCCCTCCCCCTCCCCCTCTTCCTCTTCCTCCTGCAGCTGGCGGACAACGAGCTCTCCCTCTCATCCGGGTCCTTCGCGGGCCTCGAACGCACCCTCAAGAACCTCAACCTGAAGGGGACGAAGCTCCGGTCCGTCCCGCCGGCCATCCTCAACCTCCCGGTCCTCGCCTTCCTCGACGTCGCGCAGAACCAGATCCGGGGACTCGAACCAGGTCAGGACCCCGTCTGGCCTCGCCGCGGAGGGCTAGATTTTTGTCGTTGTTTTGTTTTTGTTTTGTTTTTGTTGTTTTTTCTTTCTTTTGAATGGTGCGTAGATTATGTTGTTGTTGATTCCTTTTATTAGTTTTGTTATTATTATTATTATTATTATTATTGTTATTATTTATTATTATTATATCATTATTATTATATCATTATTATTATTATTTATTATTATTATTATTATTTTATTATTATTTGTTATTGCTATTTATTATTATTATTATTATTAATTGTTATTATATTATATTATTATTATTATTATTATTATTATTATTATTATTATTATTATCATTATTATTATCATTATTGTTATTGTTATTATTTATTTTATTATTAGTATTATTTGCTTTTTTACTTGTCTGGGTTAGAGTGATAGAAAATTGTTGATGGGATTTTCGTTAATTAAATAAACAATAAACGTTGAATGGTACGGAGACATCTTTCGTTGCTTAAAAAAACAATAAACGTGAACAGAATTGCATAAATGTTAAGATAGAATAATCTCGCTCTCTTTTTTTCTCATAAAGAAAACAACTAAAGATGGGAGTATTTGTTTTTGTTGTTATTCTTGAATTTTCTATAGATGCGAACGGACTTGAAAATATAAAGATAGTAAATAAAGAAAATCAAAAAATTAAAAATAAAGGGATGTTATTTTGCTGTTTTTACACATTCGATAATCAAATTAAAAGTAATATGATAGATTATAACAATAACGACAAATGAAAAAATAAATAAATAAAAAAAAAAGAAATACAAAATAAAGACAAACTCCTTCCCGTCCTCTCCCACAGGCGCTCTACGGAACCTGCACTCCCTGACGGCGCTCAACCTCGAGAGGAACCTCCTGCAGAAGTTGGAGGCGGAGGACTTCCTGGGCGTGAACGACACCCTCAGCTCGCTCTCTCTGCTCAACAACCTCATCACGGACTTCCCGGCGGCGGCGCTGAATACCCTGACGGAGCTGAGGGTGAGTACTTGGGTTATTTTTTGTTTCTTTATTATTATATTATTTTTATTCATTTATTTTATTTTATTTTACTTATTATTTTATTTATTTTTTATTATTTTTTTGATAATGTTTTTTTTTTTTTTTTTTATAATGTTTTTGTAGTTTTTTTTTCATTTTTCTTTTTTGATAATGCTTTTTTGGTGTTGGGGTATGGGGGGAAGAGGGAGTGGAGAGGGGAGGGAGAGGGATATGGTGTGTGTGTTTGTGTGTGGGGGAAGGGAGAGGGTCATGTGTGTGTGTGTGTGTGTGTTTTGTGTGTGCGCGCGCATGCGTACGTGCGCGTATGTGCATTGACGTGGGGAAGCGTACGTGTGTGTGCTTTTGTACTTATATGCATTGGTAGTTGTGCTTGTACGTGTGTATACGGACATGAATAATGTATAAAAAGGAGGGAGGGGAAGGGGATGAGGGAGAGAGAGAAGGGAAGAAGCAGAAGGTAAGGGTAATGGAGAGGGTAAGAGACTGAGAAAGATAGTAAAGTAAAGAGAGAAAGAACAAAGAAAGTTTGAAGAAGAAAAGAAAGAAAGAAAGAAAAAAAGAAAAAGAAAGAAAGAGAGAAAAAATAAGCGAAAAAAAGAAAAAAATAGACGAAAGAAAAAAAAGAAAGAAGGAAAGAAAGAAAATCGGAGAGAGAGCGAAAGAGGGTCAGAAGGAGCAGCCAAAACACGCTACAAACAAGGAAGAGAGAGAGACACCGACCAGTCACACTAACGGGAAATCCTCCTCGAACCGGACAGACGAGCTTCGCAAGGTGGAGGACGAGGTGGAGGGAGGGGGGTGGAGTAGAAGGTTGACGGGGAGGTTTGAGGAAGGTGGAGGAGGAGGTGGAGGGGAGGGAGAGGAGGAAGAGTGGAGGAGAGGAGGAGGAGGAAGGGGGAGGTGAGCTGGAGGAGGAGGTGGAGTGGAGGAGGAGGGGGAGAGGGAGTGGGAGTGGGAGGAAGAGGTGGATTTGAGGGGGAATGGGTGGAGGAGGTGGAGGGGAGGAGAGGAGGAGGTGGAGGTGGAGGTGGAGGAGGAGGTGGAGGGAAACGACAAAGAGGAAGAGGAGGAGTAGGAAGAAGAAGGAATAAGAACAGGAAGGAGGAAGAACAGGATGACGATGACGATTAATGATGACGATGACGAGGAGGAAGAGGAAGGAGGAGCCGACCTTTTCGGGAAGTGCAGGACTGGGAGGAAGGAGATTCGGTTGAGGAATCGCGATTGGAATTGGGTCATTTTCCCCGCCCGCGCCATCTTCTGGGTGGAGCTGTGCACCGCCCGCGCGTGTGTGTAAGTGTGTGCGTGTGCGTCCGCGCGTGTGTCTTTTTCTTGATGTGTCTGCGTCTGCGCTTCTCTCTATATATCTGTTTCTCGCGTTCTTTAAGCAATATCTTCCTCGTCAATTTTTTACCCCCCCCCCCAAAAAAAAAAAAAAATGATTCGCGGATTCGTTAAAAATATATTTTCCTTGTCAATAATCACTATTAAATATTTTTGACCTCCTCCTACCATTAATAAAAATATTTTCCTCTTCAATAACTCCCCCACCAAAAAAAAAAATCTTCCCTCCCCCGAAATAACTCTTTCCTCGCGAAAAAAAATCTTTCATTACATTCCCCCCAAAAATTAGTGTTACGGTTTTCAAGAAAAAGCCGAAAAAAATTAGTCACGGGCATGCTACGGGTATTCAGTCAGTCACCTGTTATTTTTCCCACGTTCTCGCCCCCTCCCCCCCCCTCGCCCCCTCGCCCGGTCCTCGCCTTCGCCTTCCGCAACTTAGCTCCTTTTAACCATCCTACGAACCAGGAAAAAAGATAGAAAGGAATAAGGAAAGAAAAGAGTGCTTTATTGTCGCTTATATTTTTTCTGGTTTTGATGTTCGCATTTTTTGTTTTATTTGTTTGATTAATATTTTATTATAATTGTTATCATGTTATTATTGTCATTATTATTATTATTCATTGTTGTTGTTGTTATTTTTATTATTTTTTGTTATCTGTTAATTTTGTTGTGATAACATTTTTTTCGTACCGGGAATGGCCGCCATCTTGCCTACCGGGAATCATAGGTGTTGATGACCCTCCTTCCCTCCTCCTCCTCCTCCTCCTCTTGTTCCTCCTCCCCCCTCCCTCCCCCTTCCTTCCTTCTAAACAACCCCCCCCCCCTACACCCCCCCTCCCCCTCCCACAGCAATGGGAAACACCTGACTCCCAGTCCCAAGCCTTAACTAGCTACTCACGATTCCGTCACGGTAATGTCATCCTTGTGTACGGAACAATAAGAGTCAATTAGGCGTGGCAGGTACTCTCGCACAATGATAGAGTGATGCCGGTTTACTAAAAAGCGAACTTTACCGCTTCGCTTTGTGAGACACGCAAGTACATTCGCAAGCACAAGTGTACACGCTTATAAATGTGTATTTACGCAATTATTTCTAAAAAAGAAAGTGGGGAGAGAGAGAGAAAAAGAAGGAAAGAGAAAGAAAGAAGAGATAAAGAAAGTAAGAAAGAAAAGAAGGAAGGAAGAAAGAAAAGAGAGAGAGAAGAAGAAAGGAAGAAAGAAGAGAGAGGAGGAGAAAGAAAGAGAGAGAAAGAAAGAAAGAAAAAGAAGAAAGAAGAGAGAGAGAGAGAAAAAAAAAATAGAATAACGTGTGAAAAAATGTGGCTATTTTCCCACTAAACGTCTTAGATATTTTCTTTTCTTACGGCGCTTCTACTCATCTATCTATCGATTGATCTCTCAGTCAATCTGCCTATCTATATATCTATTTATATCTCAGTCTGTTTATATATCTATCTATGTACCTCTCAATCAGTCTATCTATCTATTTATCTGTCTACTTAATGAATATGTGTTTGTATGTCTGCACTAAATAAAAGAAAATGTTGAAGGTGAGTTGAAAGGCGAAAGAGAGAGAGAGGGAGCGAGAGAGAGAAATAAAAATAGAAATAGAAAGGGAAAGAAGAGAAAGAAAAAGAGTGAGGGTAAGAGGCAGACAGACAGACAGACAGACAGATGAGAGAGAGAGAGAGAGAGAGAGAGAGAGAGAGAGAGAGAGAGAGAGAGAGAGAGAAAGAGAGAGAGAGAAAGAAGAGAGAGAATATAAAGAAATGGTGCGAAATGTTCCACCATAATCCTTTTATTGTCGCGGGAAACAGTTTCCAAGAACTAGGAACAGAAATCCGTTTCGGGGAACGACCAAAGTCAGGTTTATAGACCTTGCTATTATTCTAACAGTTAACCTCATAAAGAAAGTCACAAAAGTTATAAAAATCATTTTGAAAAAATCCGTAATTTAGCTTTATTTTTTTTTATCAACGTCTGTGAAATGAGGTTTATGAAAAATTATAATGAATTGGCTCAAGTTTCCGAGAAAAAGAATCCTTTTAGCAATTTTTTATTGCAGTGACTCGAAATTCCGTGTCATATATTTTGCATGACAGCTGTCTTGTAAATGATATTCATTTTCATTTTTTTTTCGTAAAAACGGTATTGGTAGTTTTCGTAAATTGGTATCAAACGCGTTAATTATTTTTCAGGCGTAGACGAAGATGCACATGTTTCTGTACGCACACGCATGATGTACACATACACTTTCTTCACGCTTATTATCGTCCTTTCTCGCTCTTTTGCCGTCTCCTCCTCCCCTCCCCCTACACTATGTCCAACACTCACCAACACGCCCCCTCCCCATCTCCTATCTTCACCCCTACCCCCACTCTTCCCCCTTCACCCCTTCCCCATTCGCCTCCCCACCCCCGCCCCATCTCCACCCCTCTCCTCCCCACCCCCACCCCATCCCCAATCATCCTCATCCCCACTCAACCCCTCCCCCACTCCCCCACCTCTCCCCCCCCCCCCCCGAATGCCGTATGGAATCGAACATTAAACATTCCTGAATCATCCG
>NW_020869379.1:242839-257839 GCF_003789085.1 Penaeus vannamei | reverse complement strand
AGTACCGCACACCCCCTGTGGTTCTCGCCTCCTGGTGGGAGTGGGAAGGGGGGGAGGTGGACGGGGGGCGTTGAACTGGCTAAGATTTGATGGGGGAGGAGGAGGAGGGGGAGGCGAAGAAGAAGGTAGAGGATGGGGAGAAGGAAAGAGGAGGAGGAGGAGGAGGAAAAGGGGAAGAGAATATTAAAAGGTAGAGGACGAGAAGGTGGAGGATTAAGAGGAAAGGAAAAGCTAGGAGGAGGTGGTAGAAGAAGAATTAGAAGAAAAAGTGTCTGAGAGAAGTTGAATGACCATTTGTAATTGCAGCGAATGTTGTGGTAACTGTTGAAGTGTTTGATGGTCATGGCCGTAATAGAAAAAAAAATTCAATTACGTTTGCATATGTACCACGGTGTACTTTCGCCTTATAAAAGCACGAGTGTGTTTTTGTTCTCACATGCTTGTGTGTGTGCGTGTGTGTCTTCTCATCCGTTGGTGCAAAGTCATCTCCGTAAGATGTGTAGTTAAAACTATCCTTAACCTTCCACATTAACACTCCAAGAGAACCTTCACTTCACACTTCACATAAACGGAAAACAATCAACAATTACGGCTAACCAGAGCACGTCGCCACAGCTTCGCTCCGTGAGGCAAGGCGGGTAAGAGATAAGAAAGAAGTATTAATCAGCCTTCCTCTTCAGGAACGTAGGATGAACGGGATATTTAACGATTAAGATGCTGCTAATTGCGTTTGCCGACACGCGCCTCGCCTCCGTAGCGTTTGCCTTCGTCGTTTGCGCTGCGGGTGGGCCGTGTTGCCGGTTGTTTGTTTTTTATTTCTTTTTGTTCGGTGAGATTCTTAATCGTCAAGATGGGCTTCGACACCTTCGTCATCATAACGGGTGGGGGTTGCAGTCGGTCTTTACCGGAATCTGCGCATGAACGTGCGTGTACAGATACATATACACATGAGTTACAGTACATATACACATATAGTTACAGTACACATACACATACAGTTATAGTACACATACACCTACGGTTACAGTACACATATACACATACAGTTACAGTACACATATGTATATATAGGTACAGTACACATACACATGCAGTTACAGTACACATACACATGACACAGTAAATAAATACATATGGCATACAAGACATATATATTAGTTACAGAACACATACACATGCAGTTACATTACACACATGCACATTCAGAATATACAACTAATTATACACACATACATACGTATAACAGACTAATTACGTAACAGTCATTTTCATAAACAGATCTCAGAAAGTAGACTTACAAACTCTCATAAACGCAAAAGCAAATCCACTGACAAACAAACAAACAACATTCAATATAAACAAAATGTAGGAAATGAAATGAACTTTAACTGACATGTTATCGAGGACGGTTAAGACCCCCCAGCGTGGTACTAATTTAACCTTATTTCCTCGTTAATATGGTAACACTCGCTTATCTTAATAAGGCTGTTCTTTCCTGTACAGTTTATATGAAAATGCGTTAAACTTTGTCGCATACTTTGCATATAAAAGGAAATTTACCCCAGATATATTATTATTGATTAATGTTTATAATTCAGTTGTTTATTTATTATTGTTATTATCATTATTATTATTATTATTATTATTATTATTATTATTATTATTATTATTATTATCTGTTACATGTTAGAAAACTAGTTGAAGATTTTTCCGATTTCATTATTTGTATCAAATAACAATTTGATTTGTAATCCATAGTTGGTAGGTTTCATTTTAGTACCAGAACCAGTACCAGGCTGTCTTCCTACCTGAATAAATCCACAGGTCAGTGCCCGAGTCCTCTAGTTCCCCACTAGGCCGGGATAAGGTCAAATCCTTCCTGGGGTATTTAACAGGTCCCGCTACCAGCCGCAGGACAGCGGGGGGGGGGGGGGGTAGTTGAGGATCGCGGTGAGGAGGATCTGGTAACACTGCTCCCGATACTAGCTTTGCTGGGGGCGTGGTCGGTGAACGGGGGTGTGGAGGGGAGGGGGAAGGGGGGAGGTTTTTGCTGATTAATGGATTATCCTGAGGGCGCGCCTGTGAGTGTGTAAGACGAGGTGGGCGGCGATGAGGCGATACTGTGCCGCTATGATAGCTCGCGGGTAGGCGAGTAGGCATTGGGTGGGTGGGGGGAGAGAAGCCATTCGAATATTCTAGAACGATAATTCCAGTCTGCAACTTCTCGGTTGGACTTTGAGAAAATCTAGTTTGGGAAATAATTTTCAACGGTTTAAATGTAAATTCTCATCCGTATAAGTTTAGAATAATTATGTAACATTTCCGTGGGTATTTTAAGAAGAGAGAAAAAACAACATAAGAATCACTTTTTAGGGGGAAAGTGAAGGGAGGGCGGTAAGGTTGTAGTACAAGAAAGTTCAACGTCGTGATATACTGTAAGTAATGGTGTCTTTTTTTCCCTTTCGTTATCGCTTATCCGATCGCATTTAGTATTTTGAACGTTTTATCGTATTACGACACACGCAATCCAGTACCGAATTCGAAGAAAAAAGTTAATCATGGACTTCAGAATATTTTTTTTCCCGCGCAATCGTCACAAGTTTCCCGCCAAATATTTGAAAAGGAAAGGGTCGTCTTTCTTTTTCTCTCTCTTTCTGGCACCCCTGCGACCCTTGTGTCAGCCATTACGGTTTCGTGAGATGCGTAAATCGTACCTTTGCGTCCCACACTGTCTCTCTCTTAAGTGTTCATTATCTTTTTTTTCTTTTTCTCTCTTGTCGTTTCGTCTCATTTTCATAGCGGTGTTCGGTTCTTCCTCTCTCTTTCGCTTGATATTTCCGCCTTGGTGTTGTGTTCTGCGATTTTTATTTCTCTTTGGTATTTCTATGTTTTATATTCTCTCTCTCTCTCTCTCTCTCTCTCTCTCTCTCTCTCTCTCTCTCTCTCTCTCTCTCTCTCTCTCTCTCTCCCTCTCTGTCTTGAATGTTTCCGAGCATCCAAGAGTTGACAACTTTTATGTGTTTCCCCAACTTCCTATTTTTTTCTTCGCTTCAGTTAGTCTTTGGCACCGCGGAACTTCACTTTTCCCACCATGCCAAGACCCCCCTCGACTTAAGACCAACGGAGTGAGCAGGGCGACTAAAACAAGTCTTTATTCCACTGTGACGCAACACTTTCAGCGTCTGCTCTTTCGCTCGAGCTTCGACTTCGTGTTCATTTACTTTCTCTTTCTCTCTCCATCTCCTGTCTGGCTCTCTTCTACCCTCTACTCACTCATTCACTCTCCGTCTCTCTCTCTCTCTATCTATCTCTCTCCCTACCTCCCTCTCCTTCTCTCTCTCTCTCTCTCTCTTTTAAAGTGAGGAGGGGTGACAGGCTGAGGAAGGAAGCTGATAGACAGACAAACAGACAGATAAACAGATACATATATCTATAAATATGCAACATATTCTTTTCTTTTAATCAAATCCACTCTCTCTCTCTCTCTCTCTCTCTCTCTCTCTCTCTCTCTCTCTCTCTCTCTCTCTCTCTCTCTCTCTCTCTCTTCTCTCTACACACACACACACACACACACACACACATACACACACACACACACACACACACACACACACACACACACACACACACACACACACACACACATACACGCAAACACACAAGTACATGCACAATTGCCGGCGTTTATCCGTTTCCTTCATTGTGAGCGAGGAACAATGTCTGGCGCGCGCAGGTTAAACATGGAGTGAGCAATATAGTTCCTTCTAGCGGAGCAGGGTTGCGCCTTCACTCGCCGTGGCTGCAGTGCTGCAATATATCCCAGGGCGACTGTGATTTAGAGGCAAGCCAAAAAGAATGTTGACTGGGCGGAGTGCGTAGTGGCTTGGCTGTGCCTAAGGTGGTGGAGAGTGAGGTTAGGGAGGGAGGGTGAGGGTGAAGTTGAGTAGCTACCCCTAATTCTCCCTCCCTCCCCCCCCCTTCTCCTTCTTCCTTTAGTGCCAAAGGGAGAGTTGAAGGGAAGGTGATGGAGCGTCAAGGAGGGATGGAGTTGAATGGCCTGAGACCGGTAGACGATTCTTCAACTTGTCAAACGTAAACGTGACTGGTTTATCCAAGATACTGACGCTTTTGATACTAACGCTAAAGAGTAAAAAAAAGAAAACTTTCGGTAAATTTCTTATTTTTTCGTGTATGAAGTCTTTTATTTTCATCGTCTCTTTAATCTTACGCGAAACTTATTGCGGTTAAGAATTCCTCCTCCAGACTTCACACGGTTGGAACGTTCTCACGAGGCGGGAAAGATCGGGGGAAAATATTCGCAATGGCTCTCAAATGACACAAACCCGCTTCGTTTTCCTTGACTATTCAGGCATTAAAACGGCTTCTGATCAATGTTACTTTCTCCCGAATTCACCTCAGTTGAATGACGAAGCGAAGAAGCCTCGGCAAGGCGACTCTTCCTTGAGAAGGTCGAAGGAGGAGGAAAATGGAGTGCCGCCAGCCTGACTTGCTTTCTCTCGAATCTTCCCTTATTGGGCCTTTTCCTTTGGGAGAACAGCTTGTTATCTGCCGCGGTGTGTGGTTCTATAGTGTTATTTATGTGTTCGTAGATAAACATACATACAAACCTACATACACATACATAATACATATTTATACAGAATAATTTGTATGCATAATATAGATATTTACATCAATCTGTTAAGTAGCGATTGAAGATAAACAAAATCGCACCTGCTCATTCATCTCCTCGGAAAAGGTGTTTGAAATTCATTTGTTGACGGATTGCAGGTTGCAAGGTCAACAAGTGGCGTGAGAAGTCCTTAAAATACACAAACGCTGTGTTATTGCGTGAGGCACGTTCTTGACTTGTCCTTGTACAGCTGATGGAGTGGTAGTTACATCCGGTGCTGTTTAGCGCTAATGTTAGTTTACCTGGTGCTAATGGTCGTAGATACCAAACTAACAATAAAGAGTAAGTAGTTATATCCAGTCCGCACGACTTCTTCCGAGCAATGACCATAGTTGAGTAATTATTGGTATTATTTGAATCTTTACTGATACCATCGTAGTGGTATTCGCAGGTACCGAGCATCCCCAATCGCCGTATGAACCATCCCCACAAGTTACCAATCTACAGTTAATATTACTGCCGTTACCCACTTATTTACTCTCCGAAGTATTTGTGGGGGAGGGGAGGAGGGGGGAGGGAGGGAGGCAAACACTCCTCCCCTCCCTCCCTTGAGAGGGAGGGCGGGGAGGAGGGAAGGAGTAAGGTATAGGGAGGAGAGGGGAGGGGAGGGGAGGGCGAGGATGATGAGTGTTAGCACGATATACGGAACGAAATCACCTCCAATAACACCTCCCTCTACCACCCTCTCTCCCCAACACCCCCCACCCTCCCCCTCTTACCCCCCCCCTTCTGTGACCAACTGGGGGACTCCTTGACAGTGTCTACGGTTGACGTGACTCCCTGTCCGCGTGTGTGACGTGACACCTGTTGCTTCCTCGTCACGTGCGTGGTGATTGGCGTGTGGGTGGGTGGGGGCGGGGGAGGGATGCTAAACGCAAGGGTATAGGAGAGTGAGGGAGATAGGGGAGGGAGGAGAGAGAAATGGGGGGATGGGGGATGAGAAGGGGGAGAAAGAAGGAGAGGAAGAGAGACAGACAGACATAGATAAAGAGGAATGGAGAAGAGAAAGAGATGCGAGAGCGATGGTCAGAGTGAGAGAAATTAAGAATGCAAAGAGAAGCAGAAGCAGAGTGAAGGAATGAGATAGAGCTGTTAAAAGGGAGGGTGGAAAGACCAGTTCAAAGGCCACTTGCCCACACCCTGCAGAAGGTAAGGGGCAAGTGGATATCGTAATTACATGCTCGATTTTTTTTCTTTTTTATGCGCGTTAGATTGGGTCAAATGTATATTAACAGAAGGCATTTACACATACACGCGCACTGGCACGCTCTCTCTCTCTCTCTCTCTCTCTCTCTCTCTCTCTCTCCTCTCTCTCTCTCTCTCTCTCTCTCTCTCTCTCTCTCTCTCTCTCTCTCTCTTTCTCTCCCTCCCTCCCTCCCTCATACACATCCACCTTCAAACATACTGTACATACACACCCAAATACGCCAGCCTTCTCCTCACAAACATTAAATTCTACCTCTGCTTACAACACTCTCTAAGGGGCCGAATACCTGGACCATGACCACGGAACACCAGGCTCTCGGGGTGCACGGCAAACCTTCCCTTTTAACAGCTTAAGGTCACGCGCCCTCTTGAAACCCTCCTTGGTAGGTTAAAGGAAATGTTTACTCTGAGAATTGTATTTCCTATTTTCCCCTTTTCTTTAACGAAGATAAAAGAAAGAGAGAAAGATTTGTTGCGGATGATCGGACGAGGTAATGAATTCCGCGGGAACATTGTATATAAGGAAATGGCCGACACAACGCGCGGGCTTCTTTTGTGTGTGCAACGGACTGACTTCCAAACAGCTGTCCATGAGTTGTGGTGTTTTTATTTTCTAATTTTACACAGGGAATGGAGGTGCGTAATTAGTTTTTTCTACCCATCCTTAATTACGATAAGTGCGCTGATCATATCGATAAACAGGACGCCTAGTGTGAGCAAGAAGTGTGTTGAGGTCATTTTGTGGCTGTTATGGCCGACGCCGCCAGCTGGACTATACAAATATTCTGACACGCCCACCGCAAGCTGCTATTAACCTTGGCTGTTACGGGGATAAATGATAGCGACGAAACAATCATGTCGAAGATGAAATAGAGGAGAGAAGAGGGAATGTCCCAGATAATGACGTCATCGCGAATCCGTTATCCTCCGCAGGGGTACCAACCGTTCCTATAGACGGGCATGGAAGTGTGAATGCTATTGTGTGTAGATGCGTTGTGTGTTCTTATTTTCTTTTTCTTTCTTTTTTCACTTCTCAAATTCATTATTCCCTCAAGACGGCTCGAAGTTCAGTTCTCTTACTCGGAATACGTAGCGAAGTGTGAGATTAAAAGAATAAACAAACATCGCGTGGCAGGTTAGCCAAAGGGGTTGGTTTGGAGCGTCGCAGCGAGTGCCTGAAGGTAGGAGACCAATCAGGAAATTCCTGAATATCATGAGCTTGACGTCATGGGGTAGACCTACTTCTGTCTCCGCTGCTACTGAGACATTCTTGGGTAAGAGAGGTAGTGATAATAATGATAATATAACAGTGGTAGTGATAGTAATTATGACAATTATTATTATGATACCGATAACGATCATAATGATTATTATTATAACAATGATTAAAACAGTGTAATTAATGATAATATTAAGGATGATGATAATGAGTATGATGATAATAGTAATAACAAATGAAGCATGCCATGTGTTAGAACGAACACAAGTGCATCTCTAATAGATGCCGATTAATGTAGATAATTATGAAAAAAATATATCGACTGCAAGAACAAGCAAATAGCATTTTTAGCAGACATTGACCCTCGCCCAAGACATAGCGTTATAAACCGGAAATTGCGAAAGATGATATTCATACCGCCAAACGTACTGCCAGACTGGCACATGTATAAGCATGGTTCATTGCACAAGGCTGAATACTATGTTTGCGTGCACGTGATTTTCTGTGTATATACAGTAGCTGTTCATTGTTTCTTTCTTTTTCTATTTTTCTTTCTTTCTTTTCTTTTTGATGTTAAAGGTTGTATATTTTTGCACATGAAAATGTTTATTCGTCTCAAGTTCTTGCCTACCAAAAAGTCAAACCTTTACCCGGATATTTATGAGTTTATTTCGGCCACAAACTGCAAAATCTCCACGAAGCAATTTCTCCATTTCCTGCTCCTCCCCTCCTTCGTATCTCAACAGGCGAGAACAGATCAACATACGTTAAGATTATGATACAAACTGCGCGAAATTGCTCGAAATTCGGAGCAAATCGGAAACGCTAATATTGCAGCCCTCGGCTCGGCAAACAACCTATTGTACCCTGCTTGGCGCGGTTTATGCGAGCGAAGGGCCATTATGAATACGATTCTGTGGCGCGGAGCTCCTGGTTTTATTTTTATCTCGGGCGGCCAGGAGAGGGAAACTTTATGAAAGTGAGACAAAGCGCTTTATCGGGAAAGTCGTGAATGCTTTTGTCTGCGTTGCTTGCATTGTTGCTAGACACATCCTGTTCGCCGATTTCCAAACGAGCATGTATTGGCATAACACAAGCACGCGCGCACGCACGCACACGCCAACACACACGCACATATATATTACATATGTGTGTGTTTGTGTGTGTGTGTATATATATTCATACATAATATATATATATATATATTATATATATATATATATATATATATATATGTACAAACATGTTTACATATACATAAACACAGCCCTCAAATGAAATGGTGAAAAGATAACGATGATGCTGATGAAAAAAAAGATAAATAGATAAATAACAATAAATGAATAACGATAGCAATAACAAAAGAAAAAGAAATCTTCATATTCACCATTAAGAAAGGCAGAATATCGCTTGGTCTTGGCAGTAAGGGAAGGGGGAGGGGGAGGGGGAGGGGGGGGTCGTCTTCAGCCAGCCTCCGGTTCAATACCTGGGAGTTAGTTCCTCTCTTTCTTCCTTCTTTTATTTTTTTCCTTGTCGTTTGTCTTGTTTCTTCTGTTTGTCTTAAGTTTTAATTTGTTTGGTTTTTCTTCTCGTCGGTGTTTTTCTTTCTTTTCATTCATACTTCGTTTTTGTGTTTTTTCATTTCTTACTTATGTTAGTCATTATGAATGCGATTTCACTTATTTATATCTTGTATCTTTTTTCTTTCGTTTCTTTCTAATCTCAAGTCTAATCTGCTTCATTTTCTTTCATTTATTTCTTGTTTCATTTCTATTTTTTCTTTATTAATTTATTTCTCATTTCATTTTATTTTGTTTTCTTTATCTTCTTTTCCATATTTTCCCATTCCTTTTCAATTGTTTCATCTACCAGTATTTTAACAGATTTTCCTTACAATCTTTACATGTCATTTTGTCCTTTTATCGTAAGCCGTCGAATCGACCAATGGTTATCGTTATCATTATCATAACATCACAGTATCACCATTTTATTTTTAAATCGTAAGTCATAATTTCAATCGTTGACCAATGACGCTGTTATCGTTACCATATTAAAATACCACTATTTATTTTTTAGCTTAAGTCAAATCAAGCGTTGATTACTGACACTGTTATAATTACCATATTGCAATACCACCACTTTTTTGTTTATTTTTTCTTCGTCGTGAGTCATTAAATCAACCGTTGATTACTGATGCTGTTATTGGTGATGTTGCCATTATCGTATTATTGCAGTACCGCCAGTTCGGCCTTGGTGTGCGCCAGGGTCGTTCTGCTTAAGTGTCGCAATCCAGTTTCGGATGTCGTGTCGCGCCAAGGCCGAAGAGGTGATGCAGGTGATGGTCCGCCATTATTAGCTCACGTTTGAAGAGAGGAAGTGGATTTGATTAAGAGGAAGAAAAAAGAATGTGTTTTATATATTTGTACTTATATGTATCTGTTTATCTGGCTGCTTGTCAATCTGATTGTCTGTCTATCAGCTTCCTTCATCAGCCCGTCACCCTTCCTCATCTTAGGAGAGAGAGAGAGGGGGGGGGAGAGGGAGGGGGAGGGAAGGAGCGAGAGACAGAGACAGAGAGAAAGAAAGAAAGAGAGAGAGAGAGCGAAAGAGGCTGCGAGCGAAAGAGGAAGAGAGAGAGAAAAAAAAAAAGTTTTCCCCAAGATTTGTCTCGCGTATTTATGGTCACGCACCTAGTTTTGTTAGTTTTAGCGATCCCTTGAGATTACAGATCTCCGCGGTCTGCGAAGGAGAAAAAGAAGAAGAAGAAGAAGAAACATGGGAGATATTTTTTCGCTTCTTCTTGCTCCTTGTGTTCTTTCATCTCTCTTCTTCAGAGTTTTTTTGTTTGTGTGTTTTTTTTTGTCTTTCTTTTATGGTTCTTTTATTTTATGATTTACTGCAGTCTCTCGCGAGGTATCTTCACATTCATGTAAGATAAACACCCACATGCACAGATATGTCGACACACTCAGAGACGCAAATTGGCGCTCACACACACACGCACACACACACACACACACACACACACACACACACACACACACACACACACACACACACACACACACACACACACACACACACACGCACACACACACACACACACACACACACGCACACACGCACACACACACACACACACACACACACACACACGCACACACGCACACACGCGCACACACACACACACACACACACGCACACACACACTTTCCTCTCCCGTAATACCTGTGGCGAGCGTCGACCAGAGATGACAGACGCGTCCTTTGCCTTCAAGCACAGAATCCCTGAGGCGAGTGTGTGTGTGTCTGTCTGTTTGTCTGTCTGACCTCATCCTTCACCCTCTTGAGGTATTTTCGTTCTCATCCTCCGTCTTTCTTTGTTCTGCTGCTTCGTATTCTTTTTGTTTTTCTTCTTCTCTTGCTTGCTTCTTTGTTTTCTGATTATTTTCTTACTTCATCTTTCTTTCCTCTTCCTTCTTCGTCTTCTTCTCCACCGCTTCTTTTTCTCCTCCACTCCTTCCCTTCCCTTTCTCCTCCATCTCTCACCCCCTTCCCTGTTTCCCTGTCCCTTTCTCCCTCTTTCCACTCCTCCCCTTTTCCCCTACCACCATCACCCCCCCCCCCTTCCTCTACTTGTCACGAAGCTATCATTAAGTCTATACCTTATAATTCACGTGACTGTCTTCAACACCTCTTCCGCGTACTACCCCCCCCCCCTCTCCACTTCTTTTGCACTGTTGTTGTTTTTTCTTTCTTTCTTTTTTTTTCTTCCTCTCTGGTTTAATCTACTCCTTTATCTTCCACTAATTATTCCTCTTTTGTTTTGTTTTTCTTATTGTCCTATTATCTTTTCATTCCCTTATCCAGCCGTATTAGTTGTTCCTTTATCCTGTTTTCTTTCTTTTTCCTTCTCCTCCCTCATTTTTCTTCTTTTTCTTTATCCTCTGTTCCCTCCTCCTCCCTCTTTCCTTTCTCGTCCTCACCCTCTCCATTCTTCTCCTCCTTCTCTTTTTCCTTCCTCCTTCATCAGCATCTACGCCTCTTCCTCTTTCACTGCCAAAAAAAAACTTGCCTTATCGCCGTATTTTCCTCATCTCCCTTTTCGTGATATTCTCATTTGCATACACAGATTCGCCAGCTGGTCATCCATTGGTTTTCAATACTCCTAAAATTCTAAATGTATTTTTTATTGGTGATTTGAGGCGGCAGATGCCAGCTCAGTGCTCGGTAGATTTCTCTATCTCTTTCTCTGTCTCTTTTTCTCTATTTCTCTCTTTCTTTCTCTACATCTTTCTGTATAGTCTCTCCTCCTCTTTTTCTCTATAAGTCATTCTCTGCTCTCTCTCTCTCTCTCTCTCTCTCTCTCTCTCTCTCTCTCTCTCTCTCTCTCTCTCTCTCTCTCTCTCTCTCTCTCTCTCTCTCTCTCTTCTCTCCTCTCTCTCTCTCTCTCTCTCTTCTATTATACATTTTCTATTCATTTATTTGTTATATTTTTTATTCTAATCTAATAATATGATACACAGGCAAGGTAGAACGATGCCATTCCAAAGTCATGCATTGCTAAGAAGTATATTGTTGACCGTGTATTTTTTATTATTTTTTTTAATTTTTTATTTATTTTTTTCTTATTTTTTATTGAGTAATGATGGTGATATTGAGGTATTATCATGGCCTTTTTTTGCACTTCGTCTCATTGTTTCGTATTATGCAATTATCGTTTTTAATTTTTTTTACTTCGTTTTTTATTGCTCGTCTTTGATTTTGATCGCATGACTTGGATTTATTTGAAGACTGTCTGTGTTGATTTATAAGCATGAAGGTGATGCGTAAAATATTGCAGAATTGTGTCGTTTGTTTGCGTTTCCTCCTCGGTGAATTAAACAACTACACGTGCACACATGCATATACACACACACACAGACACGCACACACACACACACACACACACACACACACACACACACACACACACACACACACACACACACGTAAACACAGACACACACACAAACAAACAAACACAAACACAAATATATACCCCAAAATAAAATAGAGTAAGGAAAGGCGCCCCGACTTTAACGAGGTCGTATTTCAGCCCATAATACTTCTTTGTCACGGCCGCATAAATTTCCGAGCGTTATTCCCACCGCAAACGAGGCCGCGCGGAGACCCTCCCAGAAGCCTCCTTCCCCCCCGAGGGTTGGAGGTCGACTGCCGGATTCACTTGGGAGATGAGGCACTTAAGTGAGGAGTGAGTTCGGGTGGGTGGGTGGATAGGTGGGTGAGTGAATGGATAGGTGGATAGATAGGTAAGTGGGTAGGTAGGTGATAAGTGGGTGGTTGGGTGGATAGGTGGGAGGGTAGGATTGTGTTGGGAGTTCTTTGTGTGTGTGTGCAAGTATGAATTCATACTCTCCAAACTCCATATATATTTATGTTTGTCTATCTAATTTATCTACCTCTTTGTCTCTTTATTTACATGAATTTACACACCTATCCATATTCAAATACATACTTGCACATATATCTCCAAACCAATCTATGTCCAAATATACATCTACACACATATCTACAAACCTATTCCTATACGAAGACACAGTTACACACATGCACACACACGCGCGCGCGCGCGCGCATCTAGAAAAAAGGAACAACATCGTAAATAAACGCCAAGAAAAAAATCTTTGGGAGTCTGCATCTTAAGGGTAACGAGATGAGTCTTCTGGAGGCCGCTGGCACGAGCATCACCTGGCGGCGTGAGCGACACACGCAAGGAGGAGAGGGGAGGGGAGGGAGGGGGGTAGTTTGAAGCTTCCTGGTGGTCGTGTGAGAGCGGGGGTGGGAGGGGGAGGAGGGGGGAGGAGGAAGGGAAGAAGGAGGGGAAGAGGGGGGGGAAGGAGGAGGGGAAGAGGGTGGGGGGGAAGGAGGATGGGGAAAGAAGGAGAGTGTAAGAGATAGGGAGAAGGAAGGGAATGGAGGGAGGGAGATGGAAGAGGTGGGGAGGAGGAATAGGGAAGGAAGAAAATTTAAGAGAGAGAGGAGGAAAAGGGAGGGAGGGAGATGGATGGAAGAAGAGAAGAGTAGAAGGAAGGGGAAGCAAGATCAATGGAAGGGGATATGAGATCAGAAGAAAGAGAGGAGGAGGGAAGGGCAAGGGAAAGGAAGAAGGCAAAGGGGATGAGGGAAGAGAGAGGGGAAGGGGGAGGATGTGAAGGGAGGGAGATCCAGGAGAAGGAGGAAGAGGAAGATAGGGGGAAAGTAAAGAGGAAAAGAGGTAAGAAATGTAAGAGACGAGAGAGGAGGAAGGGGAAGAAGGGGGAGGGAAGATAGAGCGCACACAGAAAATATTTTTTCTCGTGTTTATAGCTTCCAGGAGGGTGTGGGAGAGATATAGGGTAGGGGGAGGGGGGGCGCGTTTCCCCCTCTTGCACGGTTAATATCAGTCACGGCAAAATGGTCGATGCCCCTCCTTTCCTCCTCCCCCTTTCCCATCCCCCAACCCCGGTACCCCCACCCCCCCCCCCCTCCCCCGATCCTTCAGGCGATCCGCGTCCAGGTGTACAAAGCTGTTATTGTACGATTTACTTATTTGCCTTTTCTTCTTTCTCTCTCTTTTCTCTCTTCTTCATCTTCCTTGTGTTCTTTTCTTTCTGGCTTGCATCGATGTTGATCTCTCTCTCTTCTCTTCTCTCTCTCTCTCTCTCTCTCTCTCTCTCTCTCTCTCTCTCTCTCTCTCTCTCTCTCTCTCTCCTCTCTCCCTCTCTCCTCTCTCCCTCTCTCTCCTCTCTCTCTCTCTCTCTCTCCCCCCTCTCTCTCTCTCCCTCTCTCTCTCTCTCCTCTCTCTCTCTCTCTCTCCCCTCTCTCTCTCCCTCTCCCACTCACTCACTCAAACAAACAAATAAACTCCTGTTCAGTCTGGCACCTTCTCCCACATCTCTCTTTAATAATTAGAAAACGAAAGAAAATGGCAACGGACTTAAGATAAGTACGTTCTTTCCTGTTCGTTATAAGCTTTGTTAGCTCTCCTCCGAAGCGAGACAACCAACACGTCTCTTGCAAGTAAATAAACGATTTTATTTTTTATCTTCCCGTCATTATAAGAAACTCCCCTTTCTTTTCCTTTGCTTTTTTTCTTTTTCTCCTCTTTATCCGTTCACACGTTTTTTTTTTCTGTCGTTGTCCACTCTCATCATCAGATCGGAAGTCTCTCAAAGTCCCGTTAATCTCCACAAACTGTCCGCCACTTGGAGCGCATCGTCGAGGAAAATAAAAATAGAAGTTTGTCTCGCGTGGTAATTTCTTTTCGAAAATTATTATCTGGATGCGATGGTAGCGGTCATGGCTTACGGATGGTGGTTAATGCGATGTTTTGGGGATGTGATGTAGGGGATACGTGAGCACCGACGTGTGTGATGCTACAAGATGTGATCGAGGGGATACGCGTGCATCATTATTTCTTCTCCCATCATCCTTTACCGCTAAATGGCTCGGCTGTTTGTGGTCATTTACGTTCTATGATTGTTTTTTTTTTCGTTCTGTCTTGGCATTGTATTATTTTTAGATATTTTTATTTTTATTTCTCTTAGTCTGTCCGTTTGTCTGTTTCATGTTTTTCTCCCTCGTTCCTCCAGCATCTCTCAGCCTATCTCTCTCTTTTTTCCTTTGCTTCCTCCCTCTTTCCCACCTTTTCCTCCTCCCTCCCTCTATTCATCCATTCCTCTCCCTTCCATTCATTTATTCCTCTCCTCTCCCTCCTCCTCCCTCTTTCTCTCCCTCTCCCTTTTTCCAGCCCCTCTGCCTCTCCTTCCTCTTTCTCCTCAAAGAAATACCCTTAAAATCACACGAAAGGGGAGGGATGGGGGAGGGGGCAACGTAAGTAA
>NW_020869379.1:230339-232839 GCF_003789085.1 Penaeus vannamei | reverse complement strand
GCCTACAGGAAGGACAACTCAGTCATTATTCAGTGGGATTCTGAAGTCTCCAATATTCTAGGCTTCAGGGTGGTTTACCGGCTCTTCGGCGACAAGAATTTCAAGGTAGGATTTTAGTTTCATTTCCTGAAGTCGTTTTAATTTGGTAACGGTTTAAATTTCACATACATTTTGGTATTTAGTAAAAAAGTATCGGTGCGCGAAAATGGAGGCCATGAAAGAAAACGTTACCGAGTTTTCCATTTACGATGGTAGACTATGATAGTTTTGGGTGTTTTTACGATTTCCAGACGCGAGTCCTATTCTTCATATCTGGGTCCATACCATCTATCCATATAACTACAATCAGTAACTTTATATACAATAAAGTAAACAAAACTAATTCATCCTTCATTCGGTAGCTGGGTCCTCCCCTCGCAGCCTCAGAGCGGGAATTCAAGATCAAGAACGTCCCTACCCAGGAGTGCATCGTCGTCTGCGTCGTGTCCTTGGAGGATGTGAACGTCACCCCTAGCAAGTAAGTTCTCCCCCTCCCCCCTTACGCCGTTCCCCGTCTCTTTCATCCGTCCATTTGAATTTAAGGTTTATTTAGCGCCTGTGAAATATTGATACTGAGGTGTATTGAGATTTGGTGGGGTCCTATAGAAATGTTAGAAATTGGGGTTTCTTTTAAGTGTTTGTGGTGATGGGGTCCTTTTGAAATATTTAAATTGGGGTTTATTTTAAGTGTTTCTGATGCTGAGGTCCTTTTAATGTATCGAATCAGCCATTTTATCTATTTGTAGGGAGTCCCCTTTTGAAATAGGCGTTTTTTTAAATCTGATATACCCTTTTTTGTATTTTGAAGATGAGTTTAATTTTATTAGAGCGAATTGCTGTGAGTATAAATTGTGTTAGAGCCATACAAATAATTAGATCCTGACTTAAAAAAGAGAATACGTGCCGACACTCATCCATCTCCTCCCCCCTCTATCCTAACCCCCCCCGCAGCGTCCAGCACTCCCAATGCCGCGAGATCCGGACGGAGACGTCGGCCGCGATGCACATGGACACCATCATCATCGCGGCGTCGGCGGCCATCTGCGGCACCGTCATCATCGCCGTCATCGTCTTCATCTGCTGCAACCGGAAGCGAGGCAGCCGCAGGGACGAGAAGAACGGAATCCCCGCCGTCCTGAGCCCCGCCTCGCCCCCCCTCGCGTCCCTGGGCACGCTGGGCTCGGGGACCCTCGGGGGCGGCGGCCACAAGGCGGACTGGGACACGATCTCCATGTACTCGCAGCGGTCGATCCCGAGGGCCAGGATGTACCACATGGATAAAGGTAGTTGTGGTGGCGCCCGATCCTCCTTCGTTTCTTCTGGCTCTGTTTTTTGTTTTGTTGTTCCTTTGCTTTGATTCTGTCCCTGTCTTTATGGGATTCTCGTTTTTGTTGCTTTTTGAGTTTCTGCTGCTTGAGATTTTTTTATCAATTTATCTATGCAATTCTACGGCTGTGATTTTGGCTGTGAGCTTATTTGTCTATTTTCAAGAATTGTTTTACTTCTTTTTTCTAGAAAGGGAAGGGAAATAATTTTAATACAGTTTGAGTTGTGCCCCCTCCCCCTCCTTTTATTGTCATTAACGTCAAAAAGTCCTTCAAAGCCGTCACTCCCCTCTCGTCGCCGTCGTTGTTGTTGTCATGGCGACCTCTCCCGCAGGCTCCGTCAACAACGGCTTCATCCCAGACGACGCGCGCTCTCACATCTCTCACGCGTCGTCCAAACACATCCCACGACCCCGCTCGATGGCCGACGGGCAGAGCCAGAGGTCGTACTCGGCTCTGAGCGCCGCCCACCTCCGCCACACGCCCGCCTTCAACCCCGGGCTCGGTCTCTCTCGACAAGGTGGGTCTCTCGTCTCGTCTCGCCCTCGACTCGGGAAGGGGCGGCTGGTCAGGCTTCTGCTCAGGGCTCCTCCTTCAGGCTTTCTCTCGTCTCTCTCTTGTCTCCTTCTTTGGCTGTTGGGGCGAAGGAGGGAGATGGAGAAAGAGAGAGAAAGACTGAGTACTTCCCTTTCTTTCTCTCGTCTCCTTCTTGTCTCCTTAGGCTGTTGAGGCGAAGGAGAAAGAGAGGGAAAGACTGACCAAAGGAAGGAGGAAGGATAATCGATAATTGTTAGAGTAGAAGCTTAACAGAATAATGCTGATTCGATTTTGTAGTCGATAATGATAGAAAAGATTATGTATTTGCTTTGCTTCAGACGTAGGCTATAAATCTACCCAGAATGCTAGCTAATAATACTACATATTATAATAATTATCACCAGCATACCCCATATTTTAATTCAATATAAATGTGCCTCGTACATATCCATTTCTAGAATGTTGTCTTTACATTTCTAAGTGTTCTCTAGCTATAACTTTGTTTATTTTTTTAGAAAATAATATGACGATCTCCATGTTATTTCTGAACAGCATAACATAAGGTGTAGGGGTTGCTCTATAGTTGGGACTTCCTCCTA
>NW_020869379.1:205339-210339 GCF_003789085.1 Penaeus vannamei | reverse complement strand
TCTTCCTTCCTCCCCTCTCCTCCCTCTCTTCCTCTCCCCCTCTCCCTTTCCCTCTCCCTTCCTTACCTGGCCAAGCAGATTGTGATCGAGATGCAACTGACGAAGGCGATGGAGGTTGAAGAGCAGCGTTCCCTCAGGAAGGTGGTTGATTCGGTTATGGCGGAGATCCAGCACCTCCAGCCTCGTCAGGTTGGCCACCGCCTCCGGCACGCCCGCGAGGAGGTTGTGGGCGAGCACCAGACGCGTGAGGGTGCGAGCGTGGGCGGCCAGGGCATCGGGCAGCACCTCTTCCACGCCTGAGCTGACGATGCTGATGATCTCCAGCGAACCCCCGTCAGGAGGTCCTAGGGCTTCCCCCGTCAGCTTGGGGATCCGGCAGTAGAACAGGGACAGTTCCCGGAGGTGCGGCGAGGGCGCGGCGTCCGTCTCCTGCCTGGGAATCAAGGTCGGAAGAGTCAGTGCGTTGAGCAGCCGGCGGAATAATACTCACGCATACCCTCCAGACGCCGGTAGGTGAGTAGTGTATGCCCCGGGCTGGGGGATTAAGGTCGAGATTCGCGAATATGATTACAAAAAAAAAAGAAGAAGAAGAAAAAAGAGAGAGAAAAAAAAACAAAAAAAGAGAGAAAGGGGGGGGTAGCAACGATACGGGAAAAAAATAAAAAACAAGAGATAGCAAGGTATAAAGCGAGTTGTAAACTGAGAAGGAAGTGTGTCATTCATTCAAGGTCATATTGGTATTTTGGCTTTTCTTTAGAATTTGTCTAAGAATAACTAATGAGTAATCCTAGTATGGATGACAAATCAACCGTATACATAAGTCATCGTAAGTCAATAGGATACATTTATCTATTATCATTACGATTTAATGTGTGTGTGTATATATATATATATATATATATATATATATATATATATATATATATTGTATATATTTTTTCCGTAGAGTTGATACATAAAAAAAATATATATTTTGTAATCTTTCATAAGTAGAAACAAGCGTTTGGATAATGTTATTGTCATAAAAGATATGTCAAAAATAATTTTAAAGCATTATTGGCATATAACGGACGGTGTTTAACATAACACGAAGACGCATTGAATGAAAACACCTAGCAAGGGGTTAAAAAAAAACTACATTTAACAATGCTGGAAGAGGGAAAGAAGAGAATAAGAAAACATGGTAAAAATAAGGACTAAACAAGATGAAAATAAGAACCACACATTTGGGATACAGAAGCGCTTCGCAGGAAAAGACAATTCATAGCATTCACAGGCGCCATCAACACATGATAAGCAGTCATTAGGCAATAACCGGCCAAAAAAGGTGATTTACAACACACATCATCGCCATTAACACCTAACGAGCGGTTGGAAGGAGTAAAAAAAGGCAATTTGCGCCTCGAGTCCCACTCACCTGGTTCCGTTCCCCTCGAGAGAGACCTCAGCCTCCTTCGCCCGCTCTCCATACTCCGTCAGCGCCTCCGCCAGCTGCGACGCGTTCAGGCCTCGGCAGCTGGCCATCTGGTCCAGCCGGTGGAAGTGGCATCCGGTGAGCGGCCTTCCCGCGGCTTTATCTCCGCTGGAGGCTGTCGTGGGAGAGGAGGTGGAGGTCGAGGAGGAGATCAAGGAGGCGGAGGTCGAGGAGGAGGTCAAGGAGGCGGAGGTCGAAGCGGAGGTCGAGGAGGAGGTCAAGGAGGCGGAGGTCAAGGAGGCGGAGGTCGAGGAGGACGACGTGGAGGAAGAGGAGGAGACCGGGTCCGTGCAAACCGCCGTGCACAGGAGGGCGAGCAGGACCGTCAGCGCCTGCAGGAGTTTGGTTGTCATCTTGGCGAGGGCGGCGTCCGAGAGAGCATTACAGCCTGCAAGGGGCGAAGAGTTATTAAAGTGGTCTTTGCACTTGCGTGCTTGCGTGTTAACCCTTGACCATTTTCATTTATTTATTTTTTATTTATTTGTGTAATTGTACATTGACCTAGACGTCTATCTATTATTTTCTGCAAGTGAATTGTTCATTGTGGCAAATGTAGTAAAAATAAAGATATAGACGAATGATTTCACCTTACAATTGCTAAATTTTATATATAATTTTATTCATTATTTTGGTTTCGTTTATGTGAATGTTCGTGCAATAATCAATTCCTTTTATTATGCATTAGTCAATTTCATGTCATTCACCCATGTATCTACCTGTCTATCTATTTATCTGTATTCTAATCAATGGAAAAAATATATCGATCGGAATTTATGTTTAAAATTACATTATATATTCATTGATGTATGATTCTAGATTTATCTAATCATTTTTTTCTTCATTCGTAAGAGGAAAATGGTGAGATAAAATATTCTTTTTATCAGCAAATCTTGGTCCTTCCTGTCTTCTCACACGCACGCACGAACACGCATACACGCCCATACACACGTACGCACACGCATAAATACGTAAGCACACGAATAAACACGTACGCACATGTATGCAAACATACATACGCATGCACGCGCACCCCCCCCCCCCCCCCCCCCCCACACACAAACGGTTGACCTTCAGTTACAAAAATTGTCACAAGTTGGCAATAAAAGTCACAAACATTATCATAAAGCGTCACCTCATTTCTGTGATTACTGTGAACAATATTGATTCCCTGAATTCAACACTGATTAAATCTTGATTATACATATTCAGGTCGCATTATAATATTCACATGGAAACATCCTGAATAGAAAACAAAAATCGACGAGACTTTAAATCACCGAATGCGCTTTGCAGACCGTAAAGAAGACGATAAAAAACAGGTTAGACGGGAAATTCACGTAATTTCCGCAAAGCTTTTTTTGCAACGATTGAGCAATGTCATTCCTGTTTGAACTAAGTATTTTTCTTTGCGATTCAAGGGATCTGTAAGTGATTTTGGTTTATTTGTAATTCATTTCAAATATGTGTAAGTGATTTTATATAATCGTTAGTGATTTTGATGATTTTTAGGTGATTTTAGACATTAATGATTTTAGGTAATCATAGGTGATTTTAGACCAGTGATTTTAGGTGTTCATAAGTGAGTTTAGATATTTATTAGTGATTTTGGGTATTCATAAGTGAGTTTAGAGGTTTATAAGTGATTTTAGGTGTTCATAAGTGAGTTTAGATATTCATTAGTGATTTTGGGTATTCATAAGTGAGTTTAGAGGTTTATAAGTGATTTTAGGTATTCATAAGCGAGTTTAGATATTCATAAGTGATTTTAGGTATTCACAAGTGGGTTTAGATACCTCTAAGTGATTTTAGGCATTCGTAAGTGGGTTTAGACATTTATAAGTAATTCTAGGTTCTTGTAAGTGAATATATAACTCTAACTTATTTTAGGTTCTTGTAAGTGATTTTAGACATTTATAAGTGATGTTAGGCATTCATAAGTGAGCTGAGACATTCATAAGTGATATTAGGTATTGGTAAGTGTGTGGAAGTACTAGCAGTAGTAATACCAACATTACTACTGGTTGTAGCGCTAGGAGTATAGTTATCAGTGACTGAATGACATGTAGTAAGTAGTGACGAAATAATACTTACAGGAGAGTAGTTATATAATTACCATTTTTTCCTACATTAAAAACAATCAAGACGGTGTTTTTTTTTTTACTCTGAGTTGACCTTATTGACAGCACATTAGGTCAGTGATTCTGATTTATTCATTCATTATCATCATCATTGTTTTTAGTGTTACATCGTTGTGTCGTCAGTGTCATTATGTCATATCATCATCATCATTATTCTTATCGTCCTTTTCCTCCTCAGGTTATTGCTAGTATTATCATTATTGCTATCATCATCATAATTGTCATCATCATTATTATAATTATCATAATTACTATCATAATCAATATCATTACTATTATCAGTATTATTATTATCATTATTATTATTACTATTATTATTATCATCATAGTTATCATTATCATAAATCATTTATTATTACTTTTGATATCATTATGATTACAATTACTATTATCATTATCATTGTTATCATAATCATCATTATCATCATAATTACTATCATTATCATCATTATTACGCTAATTCATTATCATTAACTAAGAGAAAACACATATTGCTCCTTTAGAAATCTCCACACCTCTTGTCATCACAGTCGCCTGCGAAATGTTTCTGGAATGTACAATATTTGAACACTTCCTGCTGAGCTGTGAAGGAGAAAATGTATTATTGGCGGGACGACCCTGTGTGTGTGTGTGTGTGTGTGTGTGTGTGTGTGTGTGTGTGTGTGTGTGTGTGTGTGTGTGTGTGTGTGTGTGGTGTGTGTGTGTGTGTGTGTGTGTGTGTGTGCGTGCGTGCGTGCGTGCGTGCGTGCGTGCGTGTGTGTGTGTGTATGATAGAGAGAGAAAGAAAGAGAGAGAGAGAGAGAGAAAACGAAAGAGAGAAACAGACAGACAGGCAGGCAGACAGACAGAAACAGACAGAGTAAATACAGAGAAACAGAGACGCACTCATCAGAAACCAATAAAACTGCAGCACCTTATCATTACTTCCCCAGATACTTCAGCCTTCAAAAAGTCGTCAAAATTGCCAGAATTTCCCAGCCCCCCCCCCCCCCCCCCGTTCATCTGTTTATCTATAAATTTAGTCTTTATCTTATAAAAGGCTCCGATGCTCATGCTGCTTTTGTTTTTTTCTGATTTCAATTACTTTTACGTTTTATTCTAATTATTATTGCTGATCATTTTAATATTGTTATTGGTGGTTGTATTCTCAACGCGTTTCATATGCAGGAGTGCTTTTTATTTATAGTTTTGTGACTATCATTATCATCATTTTCCTGTCTTCCTCCTCCCCCACCACTTTCTTTCTTTCATTACAACTCTCATAAATAATGTTATCATTATCTTTATATATAACATTTTGAACATTGCTATCATCGGTTATCATCACCTGTTATCATCACTAGTGTCAACAAACATCAGTCTTTTCATGCATTCATGAGTGGCAGGTG
>NW_020869379.1:192839-200339 GCF_003789085.1 Penaeus vannamei | reverse complement strand
ATCCCGGTGACCTTTCGTGACCTCTTCGCCCTTCCCACGGCCTTGCTCCCTCGACCAGAAAGGTTGGCGGAGCAGAATTAACTTAACCGTGATTACCAGGTGCTATGGCGTGATATACATGTGCGCATAAGTATACATACATGCCTACACTGTTCATATGCGCAGGGAGGGAGGGAATGAGGTAGGAAGAGGGAGAAGCAGAGAGAGAAATAGAGAATGAAAGCGAAAGAGAGAGGGAAAGACAAAGGCAAAGAGAGAATGAGAATATCAGACAGAGAAACAGACAGAAAAACAAACAGAGAAAGAGACAGGCAAAGAGAGAAGTGGACAGACCAACAGACAGACAACCAGACACGTACGCAGAGAGAGACGATAAATGATCGTTCACGCCGCCCCCAAGCCGTGTTTGTTCAAGAGAACGAATGGCTAAGAAAAGGAATGTTCTTACCTGGAGTGAATTCCAAAGAGCAGAAACCATTAGCACTCGAGGGAGAACCGGGCGAAGTAAAGAAAAAAAAAGAGGAAGAAAAAATAGAAGAACAGGAGGAGGAGGGAAAAGAATATGAAGAAGAAAAACTAGTAGATGTAGTAGTAGTAGATAAAGAAGAAGTAGAAGTAGTAGTAGTAGAAAAAATGGAAGGAAGAGGAGAAAGAGGAGGAGGAAAAGGAGAAGGACGAAAACGAGAACGAGAACAAGCAAAAAAAAGAGGGAAATAATGAACAAAAGGAAGAAGCAGATGGACAAGACGGAAAACACATAGAAGAAAAAAGGGAAAAACAGAAATAAACAAATACAAATCCGCAACTTGTAAACAACGAAAAAATGTCTATATTATATTCCGGAAGCGACCAAATTATCTTCGCCTCCGACACAAAGTCATTAAAAAACAACAAAAATCTTACTTTTTTGTGAAGTTATTTCTAGTTGTCTTTGTCTCTTTTTTCTTTTATAGCTAAGATCCTTGTTTTGTTGCTTCGTTTGACATCAAAGCAGATTCTGAAAGGAAAAACAAAAATTTAATTATCATTATTATTAAAATGATGATGATTACGGATTATATGGATGAAAATATTGATTTTTAGGATCATTACGAAAAGTATGATTCCAATATAAGCTTTGATGGTAATAGTAATTCATAATAATAATAATAATAAAAAATAATGTCAAAAAATAGAAAAAATGGTGTGACAAATATGTGGTAACAGAAAAAAAACAAATCTTTTTAATTTCGGAAGTAATAACACTAACACATGTAATAGAGATTGAAAATTTGATAAAGTTAAGGATGATCATAATATGTGATAATAATAGTAATACAAATATTGATAATAGTGATGATTTAGATGATACGCACGATAATAATGACGATACTGATAATGATAATGACAGCTATAAGAATAGAGATTATGATTTAGAGAGTGATGATAATGATAAGTAATTGTAATGATGGTAATGGGAATGCAATGATAATCATGGTAATGATAATGACAACAAAATAAATAAGAACAAAAAAATGAAGATAATAACGATAGTGAGAAATAATAACACAATCATAACACTAGCAATAAGCACATCTTAGCAAACAACAAAGAAAATCGAAACAAAAGCAAACAGAACAAAACAAAGACAAAAGCAAAACAAAGAGAACAAAAAGGCAACAAAGGAAACAAAAAAAGAAAACAAAAACAAACACAAAGCAAAAAACAGGCAACAACAGCAAAATAAGAAACAAAACAAAGATGACATAAAACAAAGAGACACCAACAGCAAATCAAAGACAAAAGACAAAAGCATGAAAATATAGATTCATAACACGTCACGAATCCGCAAATTGCAACCTCTGGCAACTTGCAACTCGACCCTCCTATTCTGCGCTTGTGGCTTCCCCCCCCTCCCCCCTCCCCCCTCCCTTCAGCAGGCGTACATCACGCAAATTTTACATCGAGAGTATAACGCAAAGCCTAAGATGAGCTGTGTACGTACGGGGCACGCGTACACACACACACACACACACACACACACATGCACACACACATGAATGCATTTGCTAACATGTGCACATGTATGCTTACGTACATGTATTAGGTTGGCCATGCGTAGATGTGTACACTTGGATACACACATACAAACAAACACATAAACACTGATGCGTACACACAAACGTACAAACAAACTCATATGCGTACACACACTCATACACAGACACACAAACAAACACACACACACACACACGCACACACACACACACACACACACACTCGCGCGTACCCACACATAAGCGTATTATCGAATTATATTGAGCATGAGGGTTCATCTGTTTCTTAACTAGCGAATAGCGTGTCTATGATCATAGAAAGTTTATATCTGTGTGCGTGTGGTTGTCTGTCTGTCAGTCAGTCTGTCTGTCTTGCGGTGCACGAAGGACGCTGTAGATTGAAGATAATCGTTACTTGTTTAAATCTTGGATTTGTAAGTCGATTATTTATGTTTTTTTATCTTGTTTTTTCTTTGTTTTAACACTAGTATTTATTTGTTTGCCTTTCCACTGACACGCATGACTTTACTCTGTCTTGTCATTTTGATATGTATATTTTTATTACTTCAACTTTCTTCTGCTTCCTTCCTTCGCTTCTCTTTTATTTCTGGTTCTTGTCTTATTCCATTTTCGTCTCTTTCCGGTTCCTTTTTATCGTCTCTTTTCTTCTCCTCTTCCGGTACAGTATAGTCACGTGACCTTCGAATGGCGGGCTGTGCACGACTTTTCCCGCGTTTTTTTTGTTGTTGTTGTTGTTGTTCATCACCCCTTTCTTCTCCCTGTTTCTCCATCTATTAATTCCATTCCATCTTTTTTTCTGTTTTATCTGCTTGTTCTTCCCCTCTTCTATTCGGTTTCATTTTTCTCCATCTCTTTTTTTTTTCTTTTATCGTTATTCACTATTCTTTCGCCTGGACTTCTTCAGCCATCAGTTTCTTTTGCTTATCACCTTCTTCCCTTATTCCCCGTTTCTTCACTTCTCCATTTTCTTTGTTTCGTTTCCCCATTAGCATTATCTCCCTACCCTTTTTTCTCTTTTCTTCCTTTCCCATTTTCTCTTAATTCCTTTCTCTCCCTTCCTCGTCCATCCACCCTTTTATCTCATTCTTTCTCCGTCTCTCCTCCATTCACTCATTTATCGTCTATTTTCTTCTCTCCCATTCCCCCTTCTTAAGTAATATCCCCCTGGCTAAGCCATTAGAAACATCTAATGGGGAACTCTCTGTTGGTAAATCTATGGTAATCTATGGGATATTTTTTCAACTAATGACTCTAGATTCTTGCATAAGTAAGTTAGTTTCTCTGTCTAATCTCTGTTTCTCTTTCTCTACGTTTGTATATATTTTTTTCCGTTTGTCTGGTTGTCTCTGTCTCTTTGTTTGTCTGTCTCTCTGTTTTTGTCGCCTTGACTATCTCTGTCTCTGTCTCTCTCTCTCGTTCCATTCTCTCTCTTCTTCTCTCTCTCTCTCTCTCTCTCTCTCTCTCTCTCTCTCTCTCTCTCTCTCTCTCTCTCTCTCTCTCTCTCTCTCTCTCTCTCTCTCTCTCTCTCTCTCTCTCTCTCTCTCTCTCTCTCTCTCTCTCGTCTCTCTCTCGTCTCTCTCTCTCTCTCTCATCTCTCTCTCTCTCTCCTTCTCTCCTTCTCTCCATCCTCCTTCCCTCCTTTCTTCCTCCCTCCCTCCTCTCCCTCTCTCTCTTTCCATTTCCAATTCCCTCTGTCATGCAAATAATAAACCAAGCATTTTCCGCTAACAAGCACCCACGTACCCGCACCCCGCATGTCAATGAATGTTAGACACGACCAGCGAGCTACTCACAAGGCCAGCGTCTACCTACAGCCTCCAGCGAACACGTAGGCCTATAGAAGACTACATTAAGAGGAAGAGGAGGCAGTGAAAGTTCGAATTGAAGGTAAGAAGGCTTTTAATATCGCGCAAGGGAGACGCTGTTCCTTATGATCGCTCGTTTGCAGCGATTAGGCGCTTTAATGCTAGCTGTGGTTTTGGGGCGAGCGGCATTGGAGACGGTGAGGATACGCTAGATTTAAGTTTTGCTTTATTGCTTATCTGCGGTTCTTTTTTTTATGATAGATGGGCGTGTGTAGTCCTTGGTTCGTGGTAGGAACCGATACAGAGGAAGGATAATGTTGGTTGTATGAAAATAATTCACGTGGTTTATCAACATTATCGGGTACACGCTTCACTTGGTCGAAGCCAGCGGACAGGATCTCGAATGATTTCCAGTAACATCTACGCGCTTCCGGGTCTGGCTTGGCGAAGGTCCACGCGATGCACATGGTAAAGAAGAGCAACGATGATGCCGAGTTAGGCGATGATGAGATAAGATGATGATGATAAACATGATGATGATAAACACGATGATAATAACAACGCTAATGATAATGATAATAAGGACACGATTTTAATTAATAACGGGGATAATGATGATAAATAAATAATGGGAATAAGGATAACAACAATGACACAATGCTAATAAATAATGGTAAAAATAATGGTTATGATGCCACGACGTTAATTAATAACTGTGACGATAATGATAATAATAATCAACGATGTTAATTATTAACGGTGATGATAATGACAATAACAATGACACGATGTTGATTAATAACGGTGATAATAATGATAACGAAATGAAAATGATATCAATAGATATGAAAATAATAAAAAAAGATGTTCAAGGATTTAAAGTCTTCTGAGGCGATGACGAAATACCCCTTAACAGTAGCAAGGTCGGGAACATCTGCCTGGACTACTAACGACGCCGACCTACCAGATTGAAGCGCTGGGTTCTAGAAATAACAACGCGAGGGTTATGGATGTTGCTGTTGGTCCACAGCTAAATGTTGTTGGTCTTATAATATTGTTGTTTTTCTTCGGTTGATTATAACAGTATATTGGAAGTAAAGTTTATTCTAGTGATTTTCTTTTTTCTTTTTTTCGTGAATGATATATAAAATAAGATAAAGGAATAAGTCAATGATATATATTTTTTAAAAAAAAAAATATACATTCTCGTAAAAAAAAAAAGAGTAGCCATGCACCCCCTCAAAAATCAGAAAAAGAAATGAAGATCAGTACTCATGTAACTCTACGCATCCTACCCGTGCTAATTACTCTCCGTAACGAGCATTTAATGAAGCCGCTATTGCTCACATTAATTGCCTTCCCTTGTATAACCTCGGTGATTTCAGTTGATCTCGTCTTCCTCGTCGCTGATTGGCTGATTCGTCGTGCTGATTGGTTGATCACGTCTTCCTCGTCGCTGATTGGTTGATCACGTCTTCCTCGTCGCTGATTGGTTGATCTCGTATCCCCGTTGCTGATTGGATGAAATTCTTGGGCACAGAACTATTGTTTTATTTGTTTATCTATTGATTTTTATTCATTCATGTGTGTATATTCTTATTAATAAACTCCTTCATTTATTTTTTCGTTTATTTTTATTGATCTATTTGTATATTTTTATTTTTTTTAGATCTACACATATTCTTAAATAATGAATTAATTGATTTATGTAGGCCTATTTATTCCTTTATCTATGTATTTCTATTTCTATCTATGTTTCTTTATGTTTTTGTATATTCACTTCTTTATTCTTTTGATTTTTATTTGTCACTTATTTTATAGAAATAACTTTTCCTGCATACAGTGTACACAAAGAAAGAATGGAAGGAAGGAAGAAGGAAAGAAAGGAAGGAAGGAAGGGAGGAAGGAAGAAAGGAAGGAAGGAAGGAAGGAGGAAAGGAAAGAAATAAATGCTACAGGAAGGAAGAAAGAAAGAAAGGAAGGAAGGAAGGAAGAAGGGAAGGAGGAAAGGAAATAAATAATAAAGAAAGAATGGAAGGAAAGAGAAAAGTTAGGAAGGAAGGAAGAAAGAAAGAAAAGAAGGAAGGAAATAGATAAATAAATAAAGAACTAAAGAAAGAAAAAGAAAGATAAAAACAGACTAGTATTTAGAGAGTCACGCACTCCAGCGGTCATTTGGGGGAGGGGGGGGAGGGGGCTCCAAGATTAAAGATACTCTAAGTCTTATTCAGATCAATTTTAGATAATTAATGATCTTGGCTTTTTAAGGCCCGTTGCTTAGGAGCTCAGCTGTTGGCGACTCAGATAATTTCTTATAAATCTCTCTTTCTTTCTTTCTTTTTTTTCTCTCTTTCTTTCTCTCTCTCTCGCTCTTCTCTCTCTCTCTCTCTCTCTCTCTCTCTCTCTCTCTCTCTCTCTCTCTCTCTCTCTCTCTCTCTCTCTCTTTTCTCTCTCTCTTTCTCTCTCTTCTCTTTCTCTTTCTCTCTCTCTCTCTCTCTCTCTTCTCTCTCTCTCTCTCTCTCTCTTCTCTCTTCTTCTCTCTCTCTCTCTCCTCTTCCTCCTCTCATCTCCTCTCTTCTCTCTCTCTCCTCTCTCTCATCTCTCTTCTCCTCTCCTCTTCTCTCTCTCTCTCTCTCTCTCTCTCTCTCTCTCTCTCTCTCCTCTTTCTTCTCTTTCTTTTTCTTCTCTCTTCTCTCTCTCTCTCTCTCTCTCCTCTCTCTCTCTCTCTCTCTCTTCTCCCCTCTCATCTCTCTCCTCTCTCGTCTCTCTCTCTCTCTCTCTCTCTCCTCTCTCTCTCTCTCTCCCTCTCACTCTTTTCTGTAGATACTTATTCCTTAAAAATTGGAATGTGTATATGTAGGTCTATGTATGGAATAGATTGACATACACGTACTTCACTTAGAAAAACTAGAGACAGACAATTAGGCAGATTAATTTTACAAAACGTATAGAATTGGCAGCAGATATTTAGAAACAGAGGTATGATATCGTTAATAAATTGCCATGCGGTTGAGATCTCACTGTTATATTTGCGGGTTACCTCGATTTGAAAATAAAAGCAAAAATTCGAATGAAGACTGAAGCCAATTTTAAAAGCCTTCGGAGGACGCACGCGAAAAAGGAAATGTCAAAATAACACACATACGAAAGCCACAAATGACAACCAGGTTTCGAGACGAACAAAAAGTTTTGACGATAATTATCACCATCGGCCTGACCGCCATATCTCTTCTGTCTCTCCTCTTTCTCAGAGGTCTCTGTCTCTCATCTGTCTCTGTCTTCTCTCTCTCTCCACTCTTTTCTCTCTCTCCTCAGGGTCTCTGTCCCTCTCTGTTCTGTCTTTCCTTCTCATCGCCTCCTCTCTCTTCCTTCTCTCTCTCTCTTCTCAGTCTCTCTCTCTCCTGTCTCATTCTCTCTCTCTCTCCCATTCATTCTCCTCTCTTCTCCTCTAGTCTCTCTCTCTTGTCTCTCTCTCTCCTCTCCCTCTCCTCTCGTTCTCTCTCGTCCATCCTCACTCCTTCGTCTCTCTCTCTCTCTCGTCTCTTCTCTCTCTCTCTCTCTCTCTCTCACCCCTCTCTCCGTCTCCTCTCGCTCTCTCCTCTCTCATTCTCATCTCTCATTCTCTCATTCTCGCTCAT
>NW_020869379.1:181031-188531 GCF_003789085.1 Penaeus vannamei | reverse complement strand
GAGGGAGGGGAAGGGGAGAGGCAGAGGGAAGGGTGAGAGGGAGGGGAAGAGGAGGGAAGGGAAGGGGGAGAGGGAGAGATGAGAGGATAGAGAGGGAGGGGAGGGAAGAGAGAGAGGGAAGGGGTGATAGTGAGGGGATGGGGAGGGTGAGGCGGCGGAGAAGGGTGGAGTTATTGAAGGAAGGGAGGGTGATAGGGAGGGAGGGGTGTGATGGGGGAGGGGAGGGAGGAGAGGGGGAGGAGAAGGTGGGGGGGGGGACTGGAATGATGGGGAAGATATATTTTGCAATGAGTTTGGAAATTTTTAGGAAACGTAAAAGGAAAAAAGGGGACATAATACAATCGAAAAGTAGGTGAATGAGGGTGAAAAGGAAGGGATGCATAAGAGGAGAGAATAAAAGAGGAAAAGGAGGAATAGGAAAAAAGATGAAGAAGTGGAGGAGGAAGAGGAAGAGGAGGCGTGAAAGAAGTGGAGAAGGAGGAAGATGAGATGTGAAAGAAGTAGAAGAAAAGTAGGAGGAGGAGGAGGTGGAGGAAGAAGAGGAATGCGTGATAGAAGCGGAGGAGGAAGAGGAAGGTGAGGCGTAAGGGAAGAGGGGAAGAAGGATGAGTCAGACGATGTGGAGGAGATGAAGTAGAAAGATTGGGATGGAGAGAAGGATTAAGGAAGAAAAGAGGAAGAGATAGTGGAGGAAGACAATGAAATAGCGAAGGAACTGGAAGACGAGATGGAAAAGGAAGTAATGGAGGAAGAGATTAAGAAGAAAGAGGGATAGAGCATGGGAGGAAGAGGGGTGAGGAAGAGAGATGGAGCAGGAGAGGGAGGAGGGAAGGAGGAAAGAAAAGAAAGGAGGGAGAGAGATAAAGTACAAGAAAATGAGAGAGAAAGAGACAGGGAGGGAGGGAAGGAGAAAGAGACACAAGGTGGAAGAGCAGGAGGGTGGGAAGGGGAGGGAGGGAGGGAAGGGGAAGGAGGGAGGGAAGGGGAGGGAGGGAGTCACGGTCATCGAGTTACCTGCGCGACTTTGCTCAGTCTGGGCCCACGCGGCATCGGGGGAGGAAGGCAGGTGCGCACGCTCTCTCCACGCACAGGGTGTCTCACAGGCAAAGAGATAAAAAGAAAAACGTTAGCTGGAAAACGTTGCTGCGCGAGAACGTTTCCAAAAGCTCAGGAGAAAACAGCTGATATTAGTGATCCCAGATACATGGGGAGTGACTTGACAAGCAGATCTTTAAATGGATTTTCAAGATTTATATACGGCGTTTAGGAGTTTCTTAGAGAAATATTCCGTCATAAAAGTTCCGTTCCTGAAGGAGAACCTGATCTGAAGTGGATCCAGTGAACAACATTCTTTCCTCGTGAACACAAGGTATCGTGTTCTGACTAGTGTTCTGTCGAGTGAAGAGGATAATACTACTTAAGGGTGACACATAAGGGTGACACACTCGCCTAAAGTACTGCTACTTTGACGATAAGGACAGTAAGTATTTCATTTTCATTTGCCGTTTTTTGATAATTTATTTTATTCGTGTGTTTATTTTCTATGGGAACGTTTGTCTGTTTCAAAAAATTTCTTTGTTGTTGTTTGTTGTGAACTTCATTTTGTTATGGAGGTATATACTTATCTATTTGTCACTATATACCATTTACGACAAAAACAAATGAATTAATTTGCTGTTAGCTCCTAATGATGATGATGATGATTTATTGTATCTGTCATAGTAATGACCACAATAGAAATGTAAGGATAACGCCTTTATTAAGGATAATGACTGTCATATCTTGTGTGGTAGTAATAATAGTAACAATGTAAGTAGCTGTAGTAGAATTTGTAAAAGTAATTATAATGATTATAGTGATATTACTGATTACTGCTGTTTTTACGATTATTCTACAAAAAGTAAATCATAATACACATAATGTAAGTTGCAATGTAAATTATAATGCTCTTGATGATAAAACTATATAGAACAATAACAACGAAGATTATGACAACCGCAGTGATGACAGCTTCATGAATATTCATTACCGTGATGAGTATCATCTTAGTAACGGTAATGCAACAAAAATAGTTGATCATTATACTGGAATAAAAATAAAGATAATAAAAAACACAACAACAGTAAGCACGATGACAATAAAACTGCTTGTGAAGATTCGTCAAATAATCTTGTTATCCAAACGAGGTCAGCTGATGTCACGGATGTCAGACTGGTGTCAGGATGAAGAGATGATGTCAGAGGTTAAAAGGTCATATACACATATATATTGTGAGATGTGTTTCTTTTTCATTATTATTTTCACCGCAATGCGACCTTGCTTGGCCTCAGATTTCGGTTTGTCAATGCTTTTGTTTTGTTTTCCATTATTACGTTCGTTTTTTGTTTTGTTTGTTGGTTTCGTTATTTTTGATGTTTATAAAATCAAACATTTGTTTTGTGCACTCATGAAAATTCGTTTATTTATATTATACTTTAATTAATTGATTTATTTTTTTCCGTTTATTTTTCATCATTTATCTATTTATTCATTGTAATTTGCCCTTTTGGATGTCTTTATTATCAATTATCATTACGAATCTGTTTTATTTTCTATAGCGAATAAATTGTAAGTAATAATTGATTGGAAACAAAACCTAGATTAGAAATGATAGTTAATGATAAAAATGTCTCTCGTGTTTATACAACGGCAGAGAGAGAGAGAGAGAGAGAGAGAGAGAGAGAGAGAGAGAGAAGGAGAGGGAGAAGGGAGAGGGAGAGAGAGGGAGAGGGAGAGGGAGAGGGAGAGAGAGAGAGAAAGAGAGAGAGAGAGAGAGAGAGAGAGAGAGAGAGAGAGAGAGAGAGAGAGAGAGAGAGAGAGAGAGAGAGAGAGATAGGTAGAGAGAAGAGAGCAGAGAGGAGAGACGAAGCAAAAACAAAAACATTGAAGATGAAAAACATGAAACTTGGCTCATCTTTCAATTTTTGTGTCAGCGTTTCTTTTTTCATTTTTTTTTCATTGCACAAGCGTCTCGAAAAACAGAGGAGTTGCAGATTGCAGGGGAGGCTCTTTCTGGGAGACTATTCTATAATTTGGAAGTCAAAAATAAAGGTATCTGCATGACGATTTAATATATTCATTTTCAAAAATTACATCTACTGTACTTTCCAAAATTAAAGTCAACACAATGAATTCAAAGTATAACTTATAAAGCAATATTTTTTTCATATTTACATCATTACACACGTGATATCAGTGACACCCATGAAGTAAATCAATTTCATCAAATTTCATTTATTACCCGAGAAGAAACGAAATCAAATGAAATCACAGTATGATTATGCAACACGAGATAAGAATTTCTTGGGGGGATGATAAGTACATCAGTCACTGTCAGAATTATCATAATGCAACATCTGGACTGGATCGTCGCATTACGTGAAAAAAAAAACTAATTTACTAAATGGCCAGGAAGAATATATAAGAATATATATCAGATCTTTGGTTTCAATTGAGGGTTGCTGCTACGTGTCATTTTTTAAGAAATTTATCTTGGTTTTAGGAGATAAGTGTGCGGGAGTGGGGGGGGGGGTCAGCGTTGTTCTCTGTGACTTTATTCTCGTATTTTTCGCTATGTCTTTTGGTTTGCTTGGATGCTTGTTTGTCTGTGTTTGCAGGACTACTTATTTCGTTGTTATATATTTTTTTGTGAAACTGTTGTTCTGGCTCTCTGTCTATGTTTGTATCTGTGTCTGTTTGTCTCTCTCTTCTCCTCTCTCTTCTCTGTCTCTGTCTTTCTCTCTGTTTCTTCTCTCTCTCTCTCTCTGTCTCTCTCTCTTCTCCCTCTCTCTGTCTCTCTCTCTCTCTCTCTCTCTCTCACTCTCTCTCTCTCCCTTTCCCACCACTAATACGCCTTTAACCCTCCCCCCCCACACACACAGACACACACACACACAACACACACACACACACACACACACACACAGACACACACACACACACACACACACACACACACACACACACACACACACACACACACACACACACACACACACACACAACACACACACAATTATGCCAGCACAATCGCGTGTTTTTTCTTGTTTTTCTTTTCTCCTTCGTCGTCTTGTTTGCAGCTTGTTTGGCACGAGTCCACACCCACCGCACACGCGCAGACGACGCATGCGCACAACCATGAATACAGAATTACCAGTGGAAAGAGTATTACCTTATAAGGAGTGACAGAGCCTTTGTATAAGCTGACGACTTTCAGGATTTGCCGGAAATGGTGATAACAGGGGAGAGAGAAGGAGGGGACGAAGTAGGACAGAGAAGGCAAGTATGAAAGAAAGAAGAAGAAGAGGACTGGACGATCGAGAACCGGCGAGAAAAACTAGATGCGATAATAGTTAGGTATATCTGTTCAGGAGGTACGAATCGCAAGACTCTAAGCAATAACAGAACACTACCAATGACTGTCGAACGCCAGAATAAACGTAGAAGGTAGTTAATAGAAGAAGGAAAGAGAAGGCAGGAAAGGAAGAAGAGAAGGGTAAAGACTGTAACGACATCAGGAGAGAGGTAAGAAGGAAGGGGAGAGGAAGAAGAAGAAGTTTAAGAGACTGTGGAGTCAGCACATACTGAGGCGAAGATGGATAGGAAAAAGTAAAAAGGAAAATTCGCAAGGGGCCAAAGGGAGCGAAACGATTTGTGAAAGTAGAGGGGAGAAGAACGGAAAAGATAGGCAAGCAAGACACGAGAATAGAGAGGAAGAGAAGACGTTGTGGGAGAAGAAAAGTAAAGAAAAGAATAGGGGAAAAGAGGGGAAAATGTGAAGAAGGAGGAGAAAGAGGAAGAAAAAAAAAGAAAGGAGAAAAAGGAAAGGGGAAGAGGGGAAAGATTGTGAAGGAGGAAAACAAAAAGAGGACAAGATAAGAGAAAAATAAGGTAAAAAAGAAGGAAAGAGTAAGGGGGAAAGATGTAAAGGAGAGGAAAAGAGGAAAGGCCTTAAAGAAAAAGTTGGCCGAAAGGAAGAGTTACACGTGGAACGAAAGCGGGAGGACTGAAGAATGTGAGAAGAGAAAAACCTAACAGTATAGAGAAAGAACGATCTACTGCCAGAACCCAATAGCAGGGGTAAAGAAGAACTAAAATCAGTTCACTTAAGCATGTAAGTAATATAGAATAAAAGCAGAGAAAAAAATATATATAATTTATCAAGAAAAAAAAACGGAGCTGAGAAGAAAGGGGGAGGGAAATTAAAAAGCATATGAGAAAGAATTAAAGGAATAAGAACGAAACGAATATCTACAAAAAATGGTAGAAATAAAAACAAATGAATAAATAAAAACCAAAAAGAGATCCATGGCAAGGAGAAGGGGAAAATAGCAAGGGATGGGAGAAGAAAGCAGAATTAAACAGGAGGCGAAGAGACACAAATGAAGGGGAAAGAGAGAGACATAATCCAACGTTAGCGAACAAGACATTCTAACCCCCAATTTAATACTCTAAGTTCTCTCCTCTTTCTCCCCTACGCGTGTTATCTCCTTTTCCTCTGCTGATGCCTATCGCTTGTTGGTTGTTGTGCTACAGAAATGTTTTATCGCTTTCGCTTTGCACGTGCACGAGGATTTGAAAATCACCGGCGGGCTGTGACACAGAAAATGAAAGATGTATTATGGGGGGGGATGATATGCTGTAATCTATTTTTATTTAATTAATTAAATATATATATATATATATTATATAACTTAGTATATATATATATATTACTTTATACGGAATGTAATGTATGTATGTAGTGTGTTGGTGTGATTGTATGTATTTTGTTGTGGTATGTCTGTATGTGGGTGTGGTTGTGTGTGTGTGACTCTGCGATCGTTGTTGATGTGTAGTGGTTGTCTGTGTTAACCGGTGATGTTTTAGTTTCCAGTATCTGAACCACATTGTGCGTGTGTGTGTTGATGTTGTGTGGTAATAACTACTTGATGTTTTTGACTACTGGCCATGAGCGTGTGGACACCAAAGTGTCTCTGTGTGTGGTGTGTTATGTGTTGTGTGTATTGTGGTGTGCTGTGTGTGTCTATATATAATTATATATAATATATAATATAATATATAAATATATATATATATATGTGTGGTGTGTGTGGTGTGTGGTGTGATGATGTGCTGGGGTGTGGACTGTGTTACTATGCTGGTCTCATGACAGACTGTTAACCCAAGGCTACATAAAGCACACTAAACAATTGCATCCGATCCCTGTGTGTAATGTTGATGTGTGTGTATGTTGTGCTTTCGCATCTCAGCTCTTCACTACCGGATGTGTTGTAAGTTATTGCAGACTCTTCCCGTGCTGTGTTGTTGTAATTTTCTGTGTGTGTGTGTGTGTCGTGCGTGATGTGTACTGGTGTGTTGTTTGTGTGTGGTTGTGTGGCGTGTTCTGCTGACTGTGTGTGTATTGTGGCGGTGTAGATGTATATGTATATACTAATAAATATAACTATATATATATATATAATACACGATAACTTATATTATAGATAAGATAGATAGATATGTCATATTCTAAACTAATTGTTGTCTGTGGGCGGGCGTGTGTGTGTGTTGCTCTCCACTTTTATAAAGGAAATATATAGACAGAAGGACCAGAGAATAGAGAGGGGTAACATTATAAAATGTAAAAACCAGAGACGAAAATGAAAAAATACAATATCTAGGGTAGATTAAAGCACACATATATACAACTAAAAACGCGGCGTCGTCTCTAGGGTCAGCTCCTCATTTCGACTCACGCCTATATATCACCCATCACCGGTGGCACTGTGCGAGTCTATTCCTCTCGCTTCATCTTCCACCACTCCTATCCCTACACGCGCGCCACAGACCCTCAAGCAACACTACAGAGCCGACCTTGCAATAGAAAGGTAAAGCCAAGACGTGGCACAGGCAACTCGCTCGGTCAACCAAGATTTACTCAAGCGGCAGGAGACACGAAAGAAGCCATAGAAGTAGACAAGCAACGGAAAAGGCAGTCCGGCTGCGAAGATCCGTAATAAATTTATTTGCGTTTTATCCTCCCGATCTTCAAATATGTCTCATTTACCTTTCTCTCTTTATTTTTTTTCGTTTTTCTCTTGTGTCCTTTTTACTTCCTCCGATGTACCATTCGTATCCATATTCACATTGTACTCTGTACAGCTACCATACTCCTGCTCTGTTTATCCGCTTGCACATTTATCTACTACATATGGCCCTCTCTCACTTGATCTGTTTCTTCTCTAACTTTGGACCGCCCGCTCCGCGAAAACGGCTTCGCGCAGGCTCTGACTGCCTGTCTCTGTCTGTCCGTCTCTCTCTCTTTTTCTTTCTCTCTACTCCCCCCTTTCCTTTCCTCTCTCTTCTTTTTCTCTCTCTTCTCCTCCTCTCTCCATCTTTTTCGTCTCTCTCCTTCTCTCCTCCCTTTCGCCTCTCCTTCTCCCCCTCCCCTCCGTCTCTCTGGTTATTTTTTCCTTCTCT
>NW_020869379.1:148531-168531 GCF_003789085.1 Penaeus vannamei | reverse complement strand
TATTGATAGGAAAGTGGAGGTGTATAAGATGATGATAGAGTGGAGTAGAGAGAGAGAGAGAGAGAGAGAGAGAGAGAGGAAGGAAGGGAGAGAGAGAGAGAGAGAGAGAAGGAGAGGAGAGAGAGAAGAGGAGAGAGAGAGAGAGAGAGAGAGAGAGAGAGAGAGAGAGAGAGAGAGAGAGAGAAAACGAAAAAAACAAATATTACAATATTCCCACTCCACTTTCCGTAACATCAGCAGCATCCATAACATACACCCTGATAAGAATAACTAAAAGAGAAAGTACAATAACAGACACGAGACCGCCACCTTATACTCTGGTATCAGTAAGTACCAGGAACGGAAAGGATTAACACATACCAAGGCCGCTGTAGTCATCTGCTCTCTTAGATATAAAGATAATATTTTTCCCTTTAAAACATTAGTATGCAGCATAGATGTCTTATTTAATAAAAAGGTGAAAATATTATGTTAATTAGAAATCGGTAAATTAATGTTAGGATGATAAGAATAGGTGGTTATATATAATATGTTATGTGAAATTTTATTTAGGAGTGCGATGTAGATTATAATGGATATGTTATTTTGAGATTTTAATATTTTTGGACTGATGGCTAAGGTCGTGGGGCAAGTTTGGGCGTGTTCCCTTTCTCTGATTGGGACAGCACATAGTATTGTCAATTAGTGTGATGTCTGTGCGTGTGGCTTCTCTCTCTCTCTCTCTCTGATTCTTGTGTGTTGTATGTGGTGGTGGCGTGTGTCTGTCTTTGTCTGTTTGTTTTTCTCCTGTCTTGGGTGTTCGGGTGTCTGGTCTGTCTTCTCTGTTCTTTCTTTCTTTTCTCTCTCTCTTCTCTCTCTCGTTGTTTGGTTGGGTTTGTCTCGCTGGTCTCGGTTCTGCTCTCTCTCTGCTTCGGTATCGTTCTGCTTCTGTTCGTCTGCCTGGTCTCTGCGTTCGTGGTGGTCGTTTTTCTTTTACTCGGGTGCGTGGTGTTCGTCTTTGGGTTCGGGCGTCTCTTGCGCGCTTTTTGCGCTTGCTATATCCCTTACATCTATTCCCAGTTGGGTGCATCGAATATCCATTTAATTTAACACTATGGTTCAGCACGTTACAAATTGCACTTGGTTCTCCATANGTCGTGTGAGTGTGTGGGTGTGCGTGTGTTTGCGCATGTAGTATCACTGCTGCAGCTATTAAGCATACTTTCCTAAAAACTATCCCATTTTAATACCCGAGTCGTGAGGCTTTCTCCTGCAACAGTAAGTCAAAAAAAAACCGAGTGCTTCTCTCGAGACTAATTGCACTCTGCATATAAAAACAACCTTAATGAAGTCATTACGAAACGAGCTACACTTATAAAGCGCTTCTGAGACGACCTCCCGACCGCATCTGGCAAGCACACGCAGCACCAATTCACACCGCCACACACACCGCCTGCATACGGTACTCTCGGTTCAGGAAAGTGATGACCTCGTATGATGAGTTTGACCTCTAACTGGTATGCGGAGGTCAGGCAGCGGTTTTGCGCGACTCCGACTGCGCCTGCAAAAGCGCTTTTCTTCTCCTTCTTCAAACCTCTGTTTTGGCAACATCTTCACTCTTTCATTGTGATACGAGTGTCATATCTATTAAATGTATTATGTTCATAGTATTGTGTGTGTGTGTATGTGTACACACAACACTCATATATGTACTGTATCTGCGTATCTGATATATGATATATATATACATAAACATTACATAACATACACACACACCACACATATACATACGATACATTACACACAACACACCCACACACACAACACTACACACAACACCCACACAACAACATCTATATTATATATATATATATATATAATTAGTTATATATTTACTATAATATATCTATAGAATATTAATATATATATACATATATATATTATATATACGTATTAAAAATGACAATATAATAGAATATGTTTGTTTCTGTTTTCATTTTTTAGCCCCAAAGATAGTATCAAAAATTAACAACGAGCAGCACAATTCTAGTTCTAATATAATAAGTATCATAGTCTATTAATAAGTAACTGATAAATCTATGCCTATATAATTAACAGTAATCATATTATGCTAGTATAAATATAATTAATAGTCAATATAAGGATTACTTGCCAATAATCATATAGCGAGTTTAAAATATATACAACATACTGACAATAATATACTACAAATCATTCTAATGTATTAATATTATTTTTAATATAGTAGGTCTCCGACACTAAGTATTATATCCTTAGTGTAGCCCTTCTCAACTCTTTCTACCTCCACTTCAATAATACCCGCTCCCCACCCCCACCTCATACTCTATATATGTAGTTGACGCTTGTCATTTCTGTGTCCCTCTGAGCTGGTTTGTGTAGGTCCTGCGAATGTCAGTATATATCTGTGTCGTCCTGATCCTTATTACATCGTCACATCCAACTTCTTACTTAGTCACCTCGTGAGTGAGGATCCTATATCATCCTCGCCTCTCCTCTATAAAGCTACTAACCCTATATACCTTCATCATATCTATATATCCTTGTCATCCTATCCCTCAATTTTACAATCATTCTACTCAAATATATTCTATACTTATTATACTTCACCTATATTATCTATTACATTATGTACGTCTCGTGTTGTGTGTGTGTGTGTGTGTGTCCCATGTGTATCCCTAAACCACCCTACCCTCATATCCTTTACATGACTACCCCCTCACCCTTCATGGTAAAACCTTTTTTATGTGTCTATATATATACCAAACAGTATAGGACTCAGTGAGTATTGGTGTACCAATGCAGAGCTTCATTCCTTATACAGCATGTGTGTGAGTCATATATACTATTTATATAAATTATATAATAGTTATATAGTATTATATATAATATTAAATATAGAAAATATATAAACTAAGCAAATACTGATATATATATTGTGACAATACTCCTACACTGTGTGATGAAATCTGGTGTGTGATGTGTAACGTTTCTGTTGTGTGTGTGTGGCTGGTCTAACAAGCACCCATATTATGATTCTGCGTTGAAAAGGAGTGTGTGTGTAGAGCTTTACTAATAGTAGTATAGGGTAGTAGATAGAACTAAAGAGTAGTAATATATAGAAATAGTATTAAATGCGGCGTAATATATACCGTTATACCTTAATATATTATATTATATATGTGCTGTTATGTGTGTGTATACCATACATGACTAGAAATATTATATATATCATATATATATATACTATATAGATATATATATATATTATATATGTAAGTAGTGGTTGAAAATAGATATAGTTATATCTTAGCGTGTGGTGTGTATTGATAGATAAGAATGATAGTACACACACGATATCGATAGTGGTAGTAATATCATCGATATTAGTGCGTATAGTATGTGAGTAGTATGAAGCGCGTGATAGCGAAAATACTAAAGAATATAAAAGCAAAACGATAGTAAGTAATAAGAGATAAGGTATACTATATATTATATATATATATATAAATACGAGACGGAGTAGAATAAGTAGTATGCAGTAATATAGTAATAATCTACAGCAAGAGAAATGAGTATGAGTAATGACTCATGAGCATAATAAAATAGTGAGAAAACAAGTATATATATATATAATAATATACAATGTTTTGAATTTGTATCTAGTGAGATGGTAAATGTAATGCGCGTAGTGAGCGTGTGATGTGCTCGCTAACTAAGGACATGCTGTGTGTAGTGCTGAAAAGAGATGTAGTGTGTAGGTGAGTGAGAGTGTTTAAGGGATGCAATGAGAGTAGGCAGATGTGCTGACTGTGATGACTGTGTGAGTGGATGTGTTTCATATAATATTTCTAAAAGTCCTCGCTGTACTATTTGTTTTATATTTTACTATAAAGGTGAAACGTACTTTATTATTTCAGTATATATATTTCTATATGTGCAGTTGCGATGCGTGCGTGTGTGTCTTTGCGTCTTATTGTGTGATGATGAGATTCTCGTGCGTGATCTTCGCAACAGCGTCGGCGCCTATAAACGCCCCATCTTAAACACTTTAGCCGCCCACGCTTCAGAAATGCGGAGAAGAGAGAACTACAGAAGTTATGAAGTGTGTGATTTGACTTTTTTTTTTTTTTCTTTTTTGTTTTTTTATTTATTTTTTTTTTTTTTTGTATTTTTTTATGAAAATGTGGAGAGGTGTGCATGAATATTTGGTGTGTGTTATGGAGAGATCGGGTTGGGGAGTAGAAAGTCGGTCATCAAGTAAAGAGAAGAATAGGCAGGTAGTAAGGGATATATAGACAAATAAAATGATGTTAGAGATGTAGAAAATTTATAGTATAAATATAGTATAGTCACTATATTATACGATTTCTATTAAGGTAGTATATATGCTGATTTGAGCTGTTGTGCGGTATGTGTAATTTTTATTTTTTTTTTTTTTTTTTTCTTTGGTGTGTTGTGTGTGTGTGTGTGTAATCATCATTGACGTCACTCACAATTTTGTGGTGTTGTGTGAATGTTTTAGTGTGTGTGTGTGATTGTAGCTAGTAGATTATGCTGATAACATACCTATGTGAGCACGTTCACTCATTATAATAATATCTATTTTTATTCTTTAATATTCTTACTTATTAGTATATAATACAATCTATTATTAATATAAACGTAACTATATCTTATTATATATAAGTATAAGACAACTAGTAGAACTAACACACTTTTTATCACCACGAAACGCTGATATCATACATAATTTATACATATATATACTTGAACAATTAATGTCTGGCGTCTGTTTGTATGTTTGTGCGATTGCATTCTCTGATATTTTTGTATTATAACATTATGAGTATATATCTGGAAAAAACAGATCTTATGATCGACTAGTTATATATACTCCCAAAACAGCTTTACTTAAATAATATTAGTATAAAACAATCTTAGGTCGTATCTCTATATCATATATTTCTGGATGATTCAATATAGCTTTATTATTTTTCTCTTATATATATTATATTATTTAGTCTCTCATGATCATAATGTATATTTATTAATCTAGGTATAAATAGCCATAATGATGTCGCTATCTAGATTCAATTATACATATAAATAACAACTAGTGAAAATACAAGTGGATAATATATAAATCCAAATTAAAGCCTGTATGATACAATATTTAGCGGTATCAGTACATGGAACCTTAGTGAGTAGGTAAATACATTTACACATGGTATACATACATACACAATATAATATATAAGCATACAATTAGTATATATCACGCTATAATTTATTATTAAATATAATGCGTACGTTATTTCTTGTTCAGTATCGTTAGATTTCTCATATACTTACTCCTGTTGGCTTTGTATTTTGATTTATGTATAATATTTATGTTATAGTATTTAGTTCGTTTATTAGCATTATATGTATACTGTAGTACATATACACTATATTATTTTATTATTATATTATATTTTATTTATTTTTATTATATTTGTTGTTACGTGAGTGAGTGAATATGTATAATCCCTTTATTATGTCCATACTGAAAACCTATTTTGTCGATTTTCTTTAAATTAGAAAGAAAATATAATCTCTCCTCAGAACCTATAGTAAATGTATTTCATTTTATCTGGAATTCTCTACAGACTTTTCATTAACAATTACAAAACAAATATCTACGGAGCGCAATTTTCATTTATTGAAGCCAAACGAATATGAGCAACACACACACACACACACGAGCGACACCAAATCTAGTGAGTATAATAACTGAGATAGTGATCAGCCTATATATTAGCATAATTATTATTATATTACTGAGCAATATACCTCATATACTCGACGCTAATACTTTATTAGCGAGTGACAAAGCGAAAACACTACGGAAGCTTTATATATATGTATGAGATATATAGATTATTTTAACTAACGTGAGTAATTATGATTTATCATTACCACAACAAGCTTCATTGTGGTAGATATAATATTGAATAAAATATACATAATAATGTACGATACTATAGATATTATAGGCTATGAATTATAAGATGAAGCTAATAGATTACGAGTGATGATTGAGGAAAATGGAGGTATAAATAATACAAAACAAGATACATTATGATAGACTTTCTTCTATTACTAAAGCAGTATATAAAGTCTAGGTTTACCGTATTATTATATGAAAATACCGAACACATCTCACACAACACGAACACGCGTCCCCACACTATGCCTAGCGCGTAGTATACTAGTTCTGCCTGATGCAAACACTTTCATACCCACTACCGCCACCCCCATTCATCCCCCTACTATTATTTAATAAATATATATATAAATATATATATATATTACATTATATATATCATACATATATACATATATATATATGTATTATATATAAAATTACATATATATATTACATATGTATATACTATTCATATGTCTATACATATAATGAATTATCTGTCTGTCTATTTATTCTCATCTACCTCTACTTTATATCTATATGTAAGGAAATTGTACCACACACACACATACACCCCGGTATATTAACCTAATATATACCCCTATACTATATTATATTATATTATTAACCTATACTATAACCTAAGCCACAATATATACTTCTACCCCCCTCCCGTCCCTATGTCAATACCTTCACTTACCACCTAATACATATCTATACACCCCACACTTCCCCTCACATTAACTCTCCTCATAACTATACATATTATACATATTATGGTCTACTACCATATAAGCCTACAAACAATCCTATCATCTCTATTCTACACTCGTCATCCCCATACTCATAATATACTCTATTCCCCACCCATACCACTTTAATACCATAACCCATCTACTCTCTATCCTATACACATTATAATATATATATACTTCCCTCCATATCCCATACCCCGGAGCCCATGACTGCTTGACTATCTACATGACCAAGGTTATTATATCTATCCCCGTACACCCCTCATGAAACTCGGGTTGTTGCTCTCGAGTACCTTAAATGAGTAGAGCAGCGCCGTGCGCCGCCCTCTTAACAGCTATATCAACATAGATTATTTTCGATTTCCGAAGCGGCGTAATCGGCATGAGTTAGCGAGACAGCGAGCGCTGGGTACATTTTGAGGGGTGCCGCATCGGAGAGCGTTAATAGGGCAAGGTTTACTGTGTATAGAATCTGTCCCTCTAAGTGTGAGTGCGATGTAATAGTATTCGCCAGCTAGAGCATAAATACGAATCTGAAGACCATGTAGCCGTGTGGGAGACTGTTTATGCTCCCTGCGCCTAGTGTCTTCGGAGCTATATTATCTCAAACTGTGCCCATCCGATCTGCGTCACCACTTGGTGAGCAGAAGAGGTGAATTCTCTCCCCATAACTAGGATTGCAGTATATTGATAATAATGCGATCCAGCCTCTCTGGACGCGAGTTTGATACCGTAATCCCAACTCTACAACGTCTTCCCTAATCCCTTTCTTCTTTTTCCTGGTCACACTCTCTTGTCGGCAAGTCTTGGCGAACCAGTGGTCTGTCCAGTGGCGCCGCTGGCTCTCTACGTTCTTCGAGGTTGCGTCTGGCACGTATGTTGTCTTATCCCTCGTTCTACCTCTATAACACATAGTTGCTCCTAAGCGAGTTCAAGAGATCGCATGACACACGACTGTGGGTAGCGGAAGGGCAGCCTTACGAGCAGAGTGCGGCAACCCGTGTTGGCTTGCTCTGTCGTCCGTGTATACCTATTCGCGCACATTTTCCCGTAGACTCATAGAGGAATTAGAAAAAAGAAAAAAAAACATCTAACGAACGACATTGAAAACAAAGGAACAGACATTCTAGGCGACCACCATTAGGATGGAAGAGTTACACCGCCAAGTTAGGAACAAGATCTTCGTCCAAGCAGTCGGGACAATGCTTAGCGCGAGATCGCGTCGAGGTTGGAAAAAAGTTCCATCTTTATTTAAACGGCTCATCCATATAATATATACCAATGAGTATTGAGAAATATGCATGAGCAAGAGGCAGATTATATCACGTACGTAAACAAGATGAGAGAGAGAGATAAAGTGATAGTTGATGTAAAGAGTGACGTAAATGTCTAAATATTCATGATTAGATCAGAATGAAGGGAATATCTAGATGAGATGAGTAAATAATATAATAAGACGAGCAAGAACAGACACAGGCAAAAGAGTATTATTATAGGTGTATAGAAAAAGAAAGACAGAAGTAAGAAAGCAATAATGAATTATAGCATTATAAGTAAGAAGGTAAATGAGAGATACAGAGATAAAGAATAGAACAATAAGGTATAATAGTAAAGAATATAGTAAGAGAAAAAAGAGATAATAGAAGATAGAATAGATATAGAGATGGATATAGATACAGTGAGGGATAAAAGATGAGGATAGATATAGATATATAAGTTGTAGGTTATGATAAGAGATAATATGATGTAGTGGAAATATCATGTTACATAATATATTATATATAATGGTATATATATTATATATATAGTAATAGTAATATATATATATATAATAATATATATAATATATATATATATATATGTGGTGTGTGTGTGTGTGTGTGTGTGTGTGTGTGTGTGTGTTTTTGTGTGGTGTATATTACCATAATATTATATTGTATTAATGATATATACATGAAAATATATGTATCTGTATATACGATATATTACATACATGGAGAAAGAAAAAAAGAGAGATCATGATACAGCCTTCCCCTTGATTTCCCAAGTTCAAGCTAGGTCGACGTGCTTTATTCACCGTTATTCGAAAAGTGTTATTTCCTCTCTCTCTTCTCACGTGTTCATTCTTCGATGTCGTAATTATCGATAAGGAGAAAATTGCATCTAAAAAAAGGAGTTGAGGTAAGGATTATGAATGAAAGCGAACACGCGACGAGGTTATATTCAATACATACATTACACATCACACACAACTACACAACACACACCACACACACCACACACACATATATATATATAGTATATATATATATATTATATATATTATAATTATATATGTATGTATGTATATACATATATACCATATTATATTATATATATATATATAATATATGTATATATATATATTATATATATATAATATTATATATATATATATATATATATATATATACATACATTGCATATATATACATATATATATATATAATATATATAAATATATATATATATATATATATATATATATATATATATATATATATATATATATATATATATATATTATTATATTATATATATATATATATATATATAATATATATATGATAATTGATAAAGATGAAAATAACAATAATAGTGATACTAATGATAATAATGATACTACTACTAATAGTAACAAGAATAATAATGATAATAATGATGATAATAAAAATAATGATAATAATAGGAATGATAACAATAATAATAATATAATAATAATGATAATGATAATATCAATAGTAGCAATAACAATAATGATACTATCAATAATAATAGAAATAATAATGATGCTACTACTACTACTGTTGATAATGATAATTATAACAATAATGATAATAGTAATACTAATAATAATGATGATGATAATGATGATATGATAATGAAAATAATAATATTAATAAAAATAATAATGATAATAGTAATAATAATAATAACAATGATAATGATAATGATAATAATAATATATTTTTATAACAATAACAGCACCAATAATAATGATAATAATGACAATACTGATATTAACAACGATAATAAAAACAATAATATTGATAAGCATAATAATGATAAAATATAGTAATGCTAATTACAATGATAAAGAACATGATAATAACAATGATAATGACAATAAGAGTAATGATAATAATAATAATGACAAAAATAATGATTTTATAACAATAGTGATGATAATGACAATAATAATAATGAAAACAATAAAAACAACTATAATGACAATAGTGATGATAATGATAATGATAAGATAATGATAATTTTAAGATAATAATAATGATAATGATAATTTTAAATAATAATAATAATGGTAATGATAGTAACAATTATAACAACAATAACAACAGTGATTATAATAAGTGATTATAATTATCATTTCAATAATAATAATAATGATAATAATAATGCTGATGATAATATTAATGAGGGCAATAACTATAACAAAATAATAAACTAAACAATGATAATAATAATGATAATGATAACAATTATAATAATAATGATAATGATAACAATTATAATAATAATAATAACAATAATGATAACAATAATAGTACTGATAATGATGATGATAATGATGATAATGATGATAATAATAATAACAATGATAATAATAATAAATAATAATAATAATAATAATAATGATAATGATAACAATAATAATAATAATACCTAAAAGCATTCAGAGAGCGCATACCTCCGCCAAGGCAATAAGGTCGCTGATGCAATAGAAATATTCACACTTAAAGAATTACATTAAAATAACCTTTATCGCGTACACAAGAGACATCTGTAAACATAACTTTAATGGAATCTAAGTTAGGCTAAGCTGTACCTCTGGTAAAAGTTTCATCAAAATCTGTTCATAACTTTTTGAGTTATTCGCCTAAAAACGAACAAATAATATCAGGATCGCCACCAAAAATTAATGGAATTTAATCTCAAAGGCAAGACACACCTCTGGTATTTTTAGAAAAAAAAAATCCTACCTTTCTGAGTGTTCTTTCTAACCAACTAACAAACAAACAAACAAACTGACCCGACCGAAAACATACCCTCCTTGACGTAGGTAATATCAATATTAATAGTAATAGTAATGAATATTCATGATAATGAGGATAATGATAATAAGAATGATGATGATAATAGTAATTAAAAAAATAATGATGATAACAAAAATGATGACAATAGTAATAGTGAAAAAAAAGGATGATGATAATTATGATAATGATGAAATTGATAGCAATGATGATAAAAGATGATAATAAGGATAATTATAATGATGATGATGATAATAATAATAATAAAAACAATGATAAAAATAATAATGATAATAATATAATAGTGATAGTAATAAAGATTATGATCATAATAATAATAACAATAATAACAGCAATAATATAACATAAATAGTAATAATGACGATAATTGTAAAAATAAGAATAACAATAATAGCAATGATGATAATACTGATGATAATAATAGCAATGATAATAATAATCGTAATGAAATTGACAAAGATGATAGCAATAATGATGATAATAATGATGATACTAGTAATATTAGATGATGATAGCTAGGAGTTTAATGATAATCACGATAATAGTGACAATGATTATTATCATTACCTTTATTCTTACTATTATTGTAGTTGGTCCTAGCTGATGTCAATATTCATGATATCTATAATGATGATGATGAGTCTGATAAAATGAAGACAGAGACCACTTTCTGGAAGTCATTCGAAATCTAGGTAACAAGTGACTTCCCTAAGGAATCCTTGACATCAGAGAAAAAAAAAGAAGACTGACACTTAAAGAGACACTTGACGACCAGAAACAGACCAGGCCAAGATGCACCGGAGTAGCAGTGCCACGTACAGGCTTCGCGAGAGGACTTGGCGAGCGAGTTACGTCCTCCTAAGATGGGCACCAATCCTAGCGTGTTCGACAGGATCTATTTGATGGATCCGGTGGCCAAGGAAGATCTAAAATCCGGAGGCAAGTCGTGCGGATGACACTTCCAGGACGTCCACTTGGAGTGAAATGGGGATGTGAACTATGAGTACAAGATTATGGTGTCGGTCGTTCGCTTTCCTTTAAATCAGAGGCCTTGTGTTATGGCGAGGTCGCTGATGAGCCAAGGCAGGAGTCCTATAGTACTAATACTACTAATAGTCATAATCATAGTACTAATAGTCATAATCATAGTAATAATAGTCATAGCATAATTATCATTATTACTATTGTCATAATGATAATTATGCTATGAATATCATTATTATCATTATCATTTATATCATTAAGATCATTATTATAGGATTATTCCAGCTTCGTATTTCATGAGTGGAAGGGTAAGGGCGATTTGCAAGCAGACGACAAAGTGGCATTATAAGATTATAAGGTATAGACGAAAACAACAACAAACAACAACAACAAAATTCTCGCCCTGACCTCCAACGTCAGCAAGGACCGCTTTGGCATCTTCAAGGTAGATGAGGCAATATCAGAGCCAGTGTTAGGTAAGAGGCGAGGACAGCGATAAGCAAGTGCCAGTCGGAACAGACAGATGAAGATGTCCCGAAGAAGATGAAGGAAAGGAAAATCTTGATAAACTCGATGTTTAAGGGACCTAACAAGGGATCGATAAGGACGAGTGTGACAAGACGAATTGAACCCGAAACGGACAGGGACAGGGAAAGGCGAGAGGTCATTAGAGGCCCATACGAAGTCAAGAGGAGACCTGGCGACCTTGGACTTTCCCGCTGAGTCGAGTAAATCAGCATCAAGGAGAAGATGAAAGGAAGCTCGGCATGGGCGTGATCAGATCCTGCAAAGCGAGCAAAACCCGGAGCAAGGGAGCTTTTACTCTGACGTAATCGCAGGCTAAGAATCTAATCCTGAAGCACCGTTTATGTACCATCTCGCTGAGTTTATTCGCAATAGGGATAAATCTCGCAGTCGGGGCAGCTGACAAGGACACAAGGGGCCCAGGATGCACCAAGGAACTAATTCATATTCCTGCCAACATAGGATTTATGGACACGTTGACTTTGGGGGTATAAACGTCGAGGTGAGACGGGTACTAAAAGTGACAGTAATATGGACACATATTCTTGCCTAAAGATGTAAGGTGAAAAAAATACTATGATCCAAAACCCAAATAAGGGTCTATACCAGGACTATAGGGTACTGTATGAAGCCAAACTCTCGCAACGAGAAAAGAACGTCGATTTTTTATACACCTGCTTCACAAAGACGAAAAAGACTGTCCTCCCTTGGAAGAACGAGGCATAAAACAGTCACCATAGTTTATTGCTTCCCTCAGTATAGATGTTAACGATCTAAGAATTCCAGTGGAAAGTCATGGAGAAAATTATTGGTAGATTCCAGCACAGAGAGGCTAAGACTCGCGGCTGGACAACCGCAAGTTGCAGATATTACTATGCCATCCATCACTGAAGAATTCAAGATAGAGAAACATAGGCTTGTGTTGACACTTCGAGATTCGAGAGAGAGAGAGAGAGAGAGAGAGAGAGAGAGAGAGAGAGAGAGAGGGGGGGGGTAGATAGGTACACAGGGAGGCAAGAGTGCACGCAAGAGCAGGATGAAATTTCATTACAAGTTTTGCAGTCAAGCAGAAGACACCCAAGAGTTCTGTGGTTCAAGAGATGAGAAAGTCTATGGCCCCGGGACGAGGACCGAATGGCGCCAGGCAAAGAGAGAACTTATTCGAAAAGGAGCTTAAATCTAGAAAATTGACCCCCCTCTATGACCCCACCCACCATCGCTAGGTAAATTTCTAAAGTAGGTAGACACAGATCCATATTTTGTGCAGATGAAGAATAACTCGATAGAGAGAGAGAGAGAGAGAGAGAGAGAGAGAGAGAGAGAGAGAGAGAGAGAGAGAGAGAGAGAGAGAGAGAGAATAACGGAGAGCGATGTACTGTACTGGAGAAAATATGAAGGGAGGAGGAACATCGAGAAGAGAGGAGAGTGAAGGGACGACAGAAAAAGAGATGGAGAGAGAATGGAAGATAGATTGATAGATGGATAAAGAGTAGAAGATGAGGATAAGAGAGGATAGAGGCAGAGTAAGATTACAGTTATAGATAGGCAGAACATGAGAATGGCGAAGAGGGCAGTCCTTAAGTCATCAATAGAGGAAGTAGAACTCCAGTAGGAATAGAAGATTGGCGAGGGTTATTTGTACTAAAACTCTCCATAATGATAGACTGTATATTTTGCTAGTATATATATTATCGCGGTTTTCTATATTATTATACTATGAGTTAGATATTACCTATTGATATTGTATGATTTTCTACCTTTTTAGCCCTTTTTCTCTTATAGATGGGTCTTTATTAATATATATTATTAAAATAATTAATATAGGCTGTTAATTGTATTAATTATAATACTCATTATTATCATTTAATTATCAATTTCATTATTTTACATCATTTAATCGAGTTTATATTATTAATAATGAGTAATGGACTAATATAATATGTAATAATCCTGGAAATAAATATATACAACATATAATAGTGAATTTATATATATAGTATAACATATAATAAGCCCCAATGTTCGTATAATATTTAACCATACATCTAATGTATGTTATAGATACAATTTAAGTACTATATAAGAAAGAGAAGCATTATTGAGAGAAGAGACAAAAGTCATATAAGGAAATAAGGGCGATTCTAGGAGACAAGATTAGCGTAATTATGAGCATGATGGTAGTATCCCAGGGCCAGAGGAGAGGGGGAATGGGCCGTAACGGGGTTAATCGGTAAGAAGTTTAAAATCAAGAAACATGAATCATAAGTTGGGTTAAACCATAATGAAAATAAGCATTCAATAAAGTAGGAGTTTAGTATACAACATGCTCCAATTATGAATTCATATGTTGAGTTGATTCTGCTCTCATTAGCTATAGCCGAGTTGACAAATACATTATGTCTCATTGTGCGCCCATAATTGTTAGTTTTCATGATGGATTGCTTATAATGAGCTATTCGCATGTAATACTAACATCTCTATTCTAAATCTCATCTATCCAGGCGGCATATAACTAGAAGTGATACCACACAGCCCGAGAGCTATTTCACCACGACAACCCATCACAACTACTTACCTCACCCAAACACAAGCTTCAATAGAATATTCAGCTCGTATTTTCGTAATACTTTTTGGATTTTCTACTCTTTAATATGTATCCATCTCATATATTCATTCACATACACACTGCACCAATTAAGAATAGTTCATATTTAATATATTATATATATAATATGTAATTAGTATTAATTATATAATCTCTTATTTATGTATCAATTATAATCTATACATTATTATATTATAATTAACTTGATTACTATAATTTAATTAGCCCTATATTACCATCTTATAAATAATTAATGCAATTATATCTATTAATAATCATTATTCTTAAATATGATTATTAATATATTTAATTCTATTTTCAATATATTACTAATATATATATATCTACAATCACATATAATTATATTAGTCATCAGTTATTAATAAATAATTATTAATATATATATGTACTTAAATATTAATGGTTCACATTTATCTATATCATTATATAATCGTACATATTTACAAGTTAATGTATAAATACAATATATGATAAATTATGTAATAAATTAAGGTAATATCACCAAGTAATTAAATAATTAATACTAATGACAGACTATGATTAATTAAAATTATTTGACAGTTCTTAATATATGGTTTCCGTTGTACTGTAGGGTGATATAAAATTAATGAAGAATGATAATATTATAAATACACTAGTCATTTGTCCCCTCTAAAAGCAAAAACATTGTTCAGCTGCATATTAATATCTACAATCTTATTCTTCCTCTTCTTTATTCTACCTCTCTCTCTTCTTTATCCTTATCTATCTAGCATTCTACTACCTACTCTACGTCCTTTCTACGCGCTAATACCTCATCCGCCTGGAACTCCACCCGCCCCCCACAACCCCCACACTACTCCATCTCCCCCCGCTCCACTGGTACTTACACTCTTCTACCCACCTTTTCCCCCAGGCTTACACCACCAAGGCCACACTTTCTCCCCATCCGCTATCCCACCAACCCCCGAACACTTCCCCTCCCTCCCCCTTTCACCCTCCCCACCAACCCCCGACACAACGGTGCTTCCACCTCCATTCCTCGCCCCTAACCCCTCCCCTCCCCTATCAACCCCATCCACTTCCTCCCCAACCCCACCCGCACAACTCTCCCTGTGTGATCTACCGGGTGGACTCTCCGTCAATAATCAACCGTTATGCGTATGCACGATAACAACCGCGCAGTTAAGTTTATCTTTGGTTGCCCTTAGCGGCGTGTGCCTGTAGAGACGCGTGACAGTCGGGCTCTTTTAGCCGTTGTGGTTCCAATGTTCAGCTGTGCGTGAGCCTTTGTGATGCGTTCGTTACGTTGCACCCTTTATTCATCATCTTACGAAATTCTTGACTCTTATGATTATTACTTATCATCCACTTATTACCATTAATTGGCAATCTTTTATTCTAGGCATATTACTATATCGTCAGATATATAAAAAGTATACTCATTTCTATACAACTTAGATTAATGTTATTATGTCTAATATGATTGTCCATTTGTTTTGCGATATCTGTCCATATTTTTCTGTGTATGACGGGTGTGTGGTAATTAGTAAGTCTTTCTTTGTGTATGTGTTGGATGTAAAATGCGGTGTCCGCGTGAGTAGTGTGGCATAGGCTGCGTGCTTAGTGTTAGCGTCGGTGCCTTTAGGATGCGTTGTGTGGTTTTAGGTAATGTGGTGGGGTATAAGTGTCTTTTTTGTAGATTGACGATGCAGTTGGTGTGCAATAGGGTGGGTGTGGAATAGTAGCGCGGGGCCTATGGATGACGTTGTGTGTTAGATGTAGTGTGCAAATATGTGTTCTTTTCTTTTTGGTTGTAGGCTGGGTGTGATTAGTGTAAACGTGAGTATAGTATTAAGTGGGTTCACTTTTGGTGTGGCCATGGTGTAACGTGGTGTGGTGTGGGTTGGTATGGCTATAGAGTTCACTTTTTTTTTTAGTTTCTGGTGTGATGTCGCAGGTGGTATGGTTTGAATAATGCTATAGTGGGGCAAATTCTCGTTTCATTACGCTAATAAATATCAGCTATTATGTAGTGCGGTGCCGAAGTCAGGCACTATATAACCGGAGACACAAGAAACACGAGAACGGACAGACAGTCCAGAGAAATAAAGGACCACCTAAAAAGAGAGTAATAACAAAACAAAAAGAATCACTAATAAGACCCCGGATCAGAGAGGAAATGCGGCGGAAACAATCAAAAAATCGGCAATGAACGCAGACATGGGAATAAAGCCCGAAATAGAGAACAAGGAGTCGGGTTAGCCGAGTGGCGGTATCAGAGCAGAGATGAGGAGATGGATTAAGAGAGAAAAAAAACAGTATGAGACGGCAACTAGCCTCCCAATCAGATGCAAGAAAAAGAGAGAGAAGTTATTTATTCCAATTGAAATGAATATATCTTAATGTAATCATTTTCTGGATATCATTAGTAAACTTTTTATAAATGAATAACAATGATAATTTTAAAAATGATAGTGAAAAGCAAGCGAGATATAATTAATTAAATGACAATGATATGATCTATTATTAATTCTATTGTCATTAGTATGAAGGAAATTAAATAGGAGTGAGTCGATTGCTTGTGCAGTAAGAATTCAAACTATAATTTTTAATATCATTCTATCATGATTATCAGATTTTATTGGCGAATAGGTCATCAGGGAAGAGAGAGAGTGATAGAGTCAATCGAATTGAATGAATGTAAAGAAAAGAGAGAAGAGAATGTAGCGATAAGAGAAAATGCATCAAATTACCTAGATTAGATGTAGAAAAGTCATTCATTGATTACCTATGGAATTAAGATGTGATATAGAAGAGAGCAAAGACATGCAGGATAGACGACAGACTAGACAGAAAAAAACAAAGCAATACATAAATAGTAAACGGATACCCGAAAGTGAGAGAGATAAGTAGAGTAGTTTAGGTACACAGATAATAATAGTTTAGATAGAGATAGAGATAAGAGAAAGAAACACACACACAAATACAGAGATATATAGATAGGCAGATAGAGATAGATAGATAGAGAGCGAGAGAAAGAGAGAGAGAACGAGAAATAGATAGATAGAGAAAGGACGAATGAATATGCATAGGTTGTGTAAGCCCAGAAGAGCAAAGAGGCGAGAGATGGCAACGTTCACTCGAAAACCCCGTTAATTCGAACTTCTCCCTTCAATTCGGAACTGTCAGATTTGTTGCTTCAATATCACTGTATATACTTAATCTTTCACCTCTCCCTTCTCTGTCCCCGTTAGTCACTCTTTTTCTAGATATCTCTCCCATTCTTCTTTCCTTCCTCTTTCGTCAAGTCTAACTCTAATTCCCCCCATCCTCACTATTGACCCCATTAATTCCCTTATTCCCCCCTATTCTTTCTTCCTCATTCCTTAACCCATTTTACAAGTGCCCTTCTCCCCATTCATCTAATCACCCTCCCCCCTCCCATCTTCTAATTCATCCAATCCCTCCTTATCCCTCTCTCCCCCACTTCTCATCCCTCTTTCTTCATCCTCACTTCCCCCCATTTATCCTTTTTCTCCCCCATTCTCCACTCTACTCTCTTTATCCCTTATCCCCATCCCTCTTTTATTTCTCTTTCCTCACCACACTCCATTCCCATATATATATATATTATATATATATATATATATATATATATATATATATATATATATATATATATTAGATAATATATATATATATGATAATGATATTCATTAATTAATATCATCTATTACAATAATAATGATATTAATAATGATAAGGACAATAATAATAGCAATGATAATAATAATAATATTAATAATGTTGATAATAATGAAAATGAAAATGAAAAACAAATTCTATGAATAACGCAATGATCATGATAAAAGGGTAATGCTTGGTTCGCACAAAAAGCTTCTGGGCATTGTCATGCTTTAATTTCAACCTGCAGATCAAAATTTACAATGCAACATACAGAGTTAAATCAGAAACAAAACATTTAACTCAGGTCAAACTGTGGATAGAAATCCTTGTAAATAACCCTGTTTTACCAAGAAAATAAATATACAAACAGCTCCAAAACATTTGACACAAACATATTTCCACATGCATATTCTGAAAAAAAAATCTGAATTACATATGTGAATCTTAAAATAACTGTTTCCATGAATAAATATGATCTTCAATACTATAAAAAGCTTATACAACAACGAAGATAATAATAGAAAAATATGCCCAAGCCTAGAATGATCCCTTTGATGACTCTGTAAAATCCCGAACAAAATTTCACTTTTCCCACCCAATATATCACTGATTAACACAACAACAAATTACACTTACGTTGTGGAGTTCCAGTCTTGATGTGTAAGAAAACCACCCTCACATGTTGCTAAATCCTAAATTTGACATGAAATTAGTCACCATCCTGCGTGTTCAAATCAACAACAAAAGACAAAAGCGCAGCGGCATGAGTTGGCAAGAACTCGTTGCTATAAAGTTTTCATAGACATATAAGAAATGTTACACCGTACAAACACGAAATATTATTTCAATATACAGAATAAAAAATACATTCATAAAAAAAAAAACATAAAATATCACAATAAGTCACTTTCTAAGATAGAATAATCACAATCACATGCTACCATCATATTTGATGATGCAATGATAATAAGAAATAATGATAATGATAACAATGATAATACAATGATTAGTGATCATCAAGTGTCTTGGGGTGTAGAATCAGTCCTCAGGGGAAGTGATACACGAGGTTGCTATAACAGTTTATTCAACCTGTCAAGTTTCCAACTTATAAGTAACCATTAAAAAATATTTCCAAAGACACACAAGTAACATAATTGCAACGTTTCGTTATACATGAATCATAACCATATCAAAGAGACTAAAGAAGAAAACGTGGAAAATATCCCATTGATCACAATCAAGAAATTTGGAAAACAACTTAATAAACAAAAGTTTGCATAATCTTCATTGTTAAACTTACACCATCGCGCATCCAGGTGACGCTGCCACAGAATCATGGGAAG
>NW_020869379.1:141031-143531 GCF_003789085.1 Penaeus vannamei | reverse complement strand
AGAGAGAGAGAGAGAGAGAGAGAGAGAGAGAGAGAGAGAGAGAGAGAGAGAGAGAGAGAGAGAGAGAGAGAGAGAGAGAGAGAGAGAGAGAGAGAGAGAGAGAGAGACAGAGACAGAGACAGACAGAGAGACAGAGAGAGAGCACTGAGCACCTGAAAGTGAAACGTGGATACGCCAACCGTAGAGTTTAGCCGCCACGTGAGGAATTGATCCGCATTCGAAACGCGCCGAGCGAATATAAGCACTAGAGCACTTAACACAAGCCACGCCCATCCCTTTCCTTTCAGTCAAGAGGTATGATTCCCGAAGAGAGAAGGCAGAGAGAAAGGGCGAAGGAGGGGCTGACGAGGGGGAAGTGGTTCCTCACGCATAGACCAACATGCAGTTCGACAGACGAGGAGACCCGTCGCCATTCGGACATTTTAAGTCAGTTCCTCGATAAATATGAAAGGTCTAACGTCGGAGATTGAAGGCGGAGCACTGGAGGGACGACAGGTTAGGTAGGAGGAGATGGAGGAGGAGGAGGAGGAGGAGGAGTCGAGGAGGGCGGGGAGGGGTGCGAGAGAGGCGGGCGAGAGTGGGGGTGAATTGGCAGCGCCCTCGATACCCCCTGCAGGATTCCTGGAAGCACCGATTGGCCTGACCCGTCGGTCAACAAAGGAGGTGATCGAAGAGTGTAGCCTGTGATAGTGCACCAAGACTTTCCCTTGAAAAGCTTTCCTTCGACTCCCGCCCTGGCTGTGATCCCGACGACGGGGGTCCTACACGCGGTCGAGGAGGTGTAGGTGTCCTTAGGCTCGGGCGAGGAGCGGGAAGGATTCAGAAAGGGAGAACAGAAAGGACAGACACTCCCTCACGCCAGACGAAGGATCAACGACTACATCATGGCTTCGAACTCCTCCTGACGTGGGAGTTAGCGCGTTCCGTCGAGCGGCTCCCTCGACATGGGCGGAGGAAAGTCATATTAACGATGCCCAACAAAAGAGAGAAAAAAAATCAACCATTCTCGTAAAATTTACATTCTACAACAGCACGAAGCGAAAAAGGAAAAGAGTGTTGATCGATGATGGATAACGTGATCGTAAGGTGACGAAAATAAAAATAATTACGGTGATGTGATAGTGAATTCATGTAAAAAAGATGTTAAGATGAAAGCGGAAGTGCGACCTCTGCCGTGGTCATAGTAATTGTTGATTGACTGGTAATAATGACGAGGCAAATGGTGATAGTAAGAGTGAAGGTATTCGTGAGGTTGTCGATGGTGAGTGAAGTATGGTGAAGAAGCAGCAGACAGAAGCAGAGACCAAGATAACGACTGTGGGAGAGAGAGACAAATTGGGACGATAGATATGAGAAAATAGATAGACCAGAGAAAGGCAATGGAAGTCTGATAAGATGTTAAACGATTGAGGGTGATAAGAAATTCATGGAGATAATAGGAAAGAATTAAGGAGTGTAAGAGTTTGTGAAAGAAAAAATAATAGTATGGTGGAATATGGGGATACTGAGAAAAAAGATAGATAGATAGATAGATAGATAGATAGATAGATAGATAGATAGATAGATAGTAGTGGAATTTAAGGGTATTGAGAGAGAGAGAGAGAGAGAGAAGAGAGAGAGAGAGAGAGAGAGAGAGAGAGAGAGAGAGAGAGAGAGAGAGAGAGAGAGAGAGAGAGAGAGAGAGAGAGAGAGAGAGAGAGAGAGAGAGAGAGACAGACAGACAGAGAGACAGACAGAGAGAGAAAGGGCAGAGACAGAGAGACAAACAAACATAACATACAGACAAAGAGACAAAAATACAGAACAAACAAAGTAGAATTCCAGAAATCCAACATCAAGAGGAACGGAGAGAAATCCCGGAGACTGAAGAGAGGTGTCGGGGAGGGGGGCGGGGGGGGGGGGTTAAGCACAGAGGTTGAAAGGTGAGGTTGAGTGTGGATCGAGCGAGTGGCAAACAAGGCCGAATGAGGCAACAGAAAACGGAACAGGAGAGCAGCGGGCCAGTGGGCAAGGGGGGAGGGGGGGGGGTGGGGGTGGCCCGACCCTTCCGCTGCACGAAGGGAACGGGAACGAACAGGGTATATAGCCAGGGGTATAAAGGGGCACCCAGAACGACCTTCAGGTATAATGATAATGGGCGGTGGGTATTACAGACCCGTAAAATAGGGTGAAGGGAGAAGGTCTCCTATTGTGCACGAGAACCCTTTACCGTGATGTACAAAATTGACCCAAAGAGCGTGATACAGACCCTTAAAATAGGGTGAAGGGAGAAGGTCTTCAATTGTGTACGAGAACCCTTTACCCTGATGTACAAAAATGTCCCAAAGAGCGTAATATAGACCCGAAAAATAGCGTAAAGCGAGAGGTCTCCAACTATATACGAAAACCCTCTACCGCGTACAAAAATGACCCATAAACCATCCTAAAACCCCCCCCAAAAATAGGGTAAAGGGACCGTGGTCTCTCATTGCTTCACGAGGACCCCTTTTCTCCCCCCCCT
>NW_020869379.1:121031-126031 GCF_003789085.1 Penaeus vannamei | reverse complement strand
TCCTCCTCCTCATGCTCCTTCACCTATACCCTCTGACCCCCTCATCTCCCCTCTTCATACCCATCACTTTCAATGACGTAAACAATGACGTAATCCTCTTCGTTCGTTAAACAGTGACGCAATCGTCTTCAGTGACGTAATCCCCCTGAGTTTCTTTTCGATTTTGCAAGTTATTGTTTTTTTTTTTTATTGATGGTCATGGAGGTGTATATAAATCTCTCGATGTCGTTGGGGGGGGGGGGCTGCTAAAATCGTTAAAAATAGAAATGTTATAAGATTGTTCGTATTATGTAAAGAAAAAAGAGATAAAAAAGATAAATAAAAAATGGAAAAGAAAACAAAATAGACATGTTCTGGGTACGACTAAGCAATACACTTATACCTGGACATAATACAAATTACATAGTAGCCTGAAAGCAATTTAACTCGCGTTCAGTAACCCGCAATCATCCTGGCATTAAGAATTCGTAATTACTGACGAAAAAAGGTATCATTACACGATGTTATGAATTTAAGGCAATCATTATTAATGGACTTCTCACGCTGTTTTGCAATCGGCCAATTATGCCTTAGCGATTTGGCGTACGACCCGAGAAGGACGATTAAAGGTAACACAAGATGACGGTCTGTAATTAGGTATATCAAGGTAGAAAAGCTCATGTCCGAATTAGAAAAGCTTGTGTCCGAATTAGAAAAGCTCGTGTCCGAATCAGAATAGCTCGTGTCCGAATTAGAAAAGCTTGTGTCCGAATTAGACAAGCTCCTGTCCGAATTACGACCGGTTTCGATACGCTTCATGAACAGAAGAAACGATTCGGATAGGGATTCGTTCGCTTCAGAAGTGAAGGATGTATGAAATGGCGTGTTTTACGACCGACAAAACGCAATTGCGGAAAGCCATTAATTTCTCAGCCAGAAGTAGCTTATTGTTTTCCAGTTTTTATGCAATCATCGCCAACTTGTTAGGCAGTCAAGAATTCGAACCTTCATTTGTCTGATATGATCACCCTAATTTTCATAATCGTTTTGGATTTGAAAGGAGTCAAAAAAAAACAACAACAAAAACAATAACAACAACAGCAAAAGACACGGATCACATATTTTAAATCAATAAGAAAGAACGAGAGAGAAGAGAGAGAGAGAGAGAGAGAGAGAGAGAGAGAGAGAGAGAGAGAGAGAGAGAGAGAGAGAGAGAGAGAGAGAGAGAGAGAGAGAGAGAGAGAGAGAGAGAGAGAGAGACAGAGCGACAGAGAGACAGATAGACAGAGAGACAGAGAGAAAGAGAGATGGAGAGATAGACAGACAGATAGATATTAGATAGACAAGAGCGAAGAAAGGAAAACCACCAGGAGTCCACCACAGAAATAATTTTCACAGTAGACTAAAATTACCGACAGAGCGCTCTCGCCGGCCGCCTTTGACACCAGAACCGACAACAGGACTCGCGATGTCCCGTAAGTAGAGGTACTTGTCGAGGTTCTTTTAATAAAACCCACCGTCGGATCCGAACCCGGTTCTCGCGTTACAGGGAGGTACTTGATCGGTTAAGATATCGGCTTTCTCGAGATCGAACCGCCTGTGCCAGTTGTTAGCAAAAGCGTAGATTGGTCACCTTGGCTTAACTTACCTTACACTTGTTTTCTCGTGGTTGTGATGTTTGTGTCTGTTTGTAAAATTCCTGTCTGTGTTTGTTTGTTTAGTTTGTTTTCCTGTCTGTGTTTGTTTGTTTGTTTGTTTTCTGTCTGCGTTTGTTTGTTTGTTTTCCTGTTTGTTTGTTTAGGTTTGTTTTCCTGTCTGTGTTTGTTTTAGGTTTGTTTTCCTGTCTGTTTGTTTGGTTTGTTTCCTGTCTGTTTGTTTTCCTGTGTCTGTTTGTTTAGGTTTGTTTTCCTGTCTGTGTTTGTTTGTTTAGGTTTGTTTTCCTGTCTGTGTTTGTTTGTTTGTTTAGGTTTGTTTTCCTGTCTGTTTTGTTTGTTTAGGTTTGTTTCCTGTCTGTGTCTTTGTCTGTGTTTGTCTGTCTTTCTCTCTCTCTCCCTTTCCTTTCTCTCTTTCTCCTCCCCTCGCTTCCTCTCTCTCTCTTTCTCTCCTAGTTAAGACTTGGATATGATTATCTAACAACCATAATAAAATTCCTAAATACGTCCCAACAAAAAGCAAAAGAAATTATAAATCACTCGTACTCTTATGATAAGGCGATATCAAAAGCACTTTTTTATTTGTATTTATTTATTTATTTTATATTACGCATTAATGTAGATGCAAGTACCCCCTCCCTTTCTTCCCATCACCCCCCCCCATCAGAAAACAAGTCTCTACTTTATTGCTCGTGATAATTCTCTTATCGGGATGATTATGTAATACCTTACAACTTTGTGTCTTTATTTTCCTACTTTTTTTCCCACCACGATGCAACAGCCGTGTAGCGATCCAACGCTGTGATATATGACCGGTAGACCTTTTAAATTTTGCATCTGCTTATCTCTTTGTCTTATTTATACCTTTCCCTTAAGATGCTTTTATGCCTTTCTTGATATATTTTGTTTTCTGTCTTATTCTTGCTGTGTCATCGGTGACGTAAGCTGCACAGGGTCGTCTCTCGCTCAGTCACTGCGCTGAAGTTCCTGTCGGATGCCATCTCTGCAAATCAGCGTTGCATCATACACTGTACTCCTGGGGCCAGATTCTCGAACGCGTTAAAGGCGCCGTATCTCCTTAAGGCGATCTTAACTTACGGTCGAGCGATCTTACATCACACACACAGATAAGGTGTATATAACTCGCTATATTGGTGCGAGTTAAAGCGCCTTGGGTGAAGGAAGGGGGAGAGCTGCTTAGCGCTTCCGGCGGGGCGGGAAATCAACACTCTTCGCTCTTATACAAGGGAAATACAGCAGGATAGTTAAGGCCTCCAGCGCGCCTTAACTTAAGGCTCTTCTGAGAATCCTGGACCTGACTGTTATACATCGAGTGAGTGCCTGGAATGAGGTGGGGAGCCTCGCCTTCCCTGCCACCGACTCTGAGCTTCTGAGTGCCATTTTGCAGTGCCGTTTAAGTGAATGAATGCTGCATTGTTTATAATCGTCGCAGTGCCATTTTCGAATAAAAGATAAGATAATTATTATCATTATTGCTGTTCTTATCATCAGGATTACCATTGCCATCATTATCATTGTCATTATCATTGTAATCATCATTATCGTCGGTATTCCATCCCTGAATGAGGATGAAAGAAACAAAAACAAAGAAAAATAATTGCGAAGAGAAGGCATTATCAAAAATGAAGAAAAAAAGCAGACGGAGAAGAAACGAAAACAAGTAAACAAACAAACAAGCAGAGACGAAGAAAACATTACCAAAATGAAGAAGAAAAAAGATAAATAGAAGAAAAATTGATAAAATAAACACGAAGGCATTCCCAAGATGAAAAAACAAAAAAGAGACAAACAAACATACAAACAAAAAGACAAATGTGCTACCAAAAATAAAGAACCAAATAAACGAAGAAAAAAAAAAGATAAATTGAATAAAGATAAAATAAAGACGGAGAAAGCATTACTAAATTGAATATAAAGTTCCTGTACTTAACTCCCTCTTTGTGTCACTTCTTTGCCTTTCGCATCTTGGGGCAAAACTCGGGGTCAGAGGTCATAGGTCTCCATGCTGTGGTGATGTCCCCCTCAGCTCCCCCAACAAGCAAGCCATTTGCATAACGACTATCACAGCTATCTCGACGGCTAAGTATGAAAGAAAAAAAAGACTACCTTTCTTTATTATGATGGAGGAGAAAAGGTCTTGGTCTGAGTTTTGAAAATTCTTATTTACTTATACTTTTTTCGGTAATGGGGTCTTCTGAAAGTTATTGGGTACATACTTTTGTCTTTTTTTCTCTCTCTCTCTAACTCTTCACACAGCACACATGCTATATCGTCTCCTCTATCTCTCTCCTCACACACACACACCACTCATATACATACCATACTATATCGACCCGGAAGAAATCGATTACTATGCAAAATGAAGTTTTTGTAAGTAAATAAAAGAGCTAAATATAGAAGAAACGGTGTATTATATATATATTTTATAATAAACACGTATAATAATATATATAATATTATAATTCTATTATATAATATATATAAATTGTAATATCAAATATACATATATATAAATTATATATAATTTAATGTATACTATATTATATATATATAATTATATATATACATGGATAAAATACATTATAATGATCAGTACACGTGTACCTATATGAGACAACGTACGGTTAGTTTCGATTTTCAGATACTCGGACATACTTGGTCAACGCAATGTAAACAAAGCAAGACGAGTTATGTTTAATTTTGGTGTCGAACTGATTAAAATAGGGGAAGTACGGGTAGGGAGAAGGGTAGCCCCTACCCCCAAATTTAGGGAAGGTAGGGGTTGGGGAAGTTTGTGTACGGTTAGCCCCGCAAGGGGTTGGGGTAACCGGGGTAGGGGTCGGGTGTATGGTTTACCCCCACCGGGTACCCGTAAGCCCTAGGGGGTAGGGGTCCCCCCTAGGGTTGAGGGTGATGGGGTTATGGGGTAAAACTTGGGTGGGGGTACCCCTGGGGGTAAAACCCATACATGCGGTAGTGGGGGTACCCCTACAAGGGTTATTAGGGTTGGGAGGTACGGTTTAGGGTTTTGGGAGGGGGTTCTGGGGTAAGGTTGTGGGGTAGGGTACCCGGTAACCCATTAGGGGGTAAGGGGTCTACCCTCCCCTTACCCCCCAATTGGGTACAGGGTAGGTAGGGGGAACGTGGGGTAAGGGGTTAGGCACAACCCGGGGGTTAAAGGCCCTTACCCCGCCGATAACTTTGGGGGTGACGTACCCTGTGCGATAATTTGGGGGTATGGGGAGGTGGTTTAGGGGTTCGGGGGTAGGGATTAGGGGGTGGGGTTGGGGGGTAGGTATAAAGGGTACCGCTAAGGGGTAGGTTCGGGTACGGCCAGGGGGGTGACCC
>NW_020869379.1:103531-106031 GCF_003789085.1 Penaeus vannamei | reverse complement strand
GAAGAAAGAAAAACGAAAGAAAGAAAAAAAGATACAAGAAGAAAAAGAAAGAAAGAAAAAAAACGAAATAAGAAAAGAAAGAAAGGAAAGAAAGAAAAAAAAGAAGAAGAAAGAAGAGAAAAAGAGAAAGAAAACAAAACAAAACAAGAAGAAAGAAGAAAGAAAGAAAGGAAAGCGAATTCAAATAAAAAGAAAGAAAAGAAAGAGAGAAAGAAAACGAGAAGGGTCGAGGAGTACACCGGGCAAAAGCAGATGATCGAGCTTCACTTTCTCCCACTCACGCTCTCAAAACACGGCCGACACAGACACAGACACACGCACTCACACACTCAGTGGGCGCCTCACCGTTGCGGGCGTGTTTCGTTTGACTTCTGCTCTCGTTACTGTGGATGGTAAAACAGTCTACCGCGTTGATACTGTGGTAGAAAACCCCCACAAAGCACACAGTCTACCGCGTTGATACTGTGGTAGAAAACCCCCACAAAGCACACAGTCTAGATACTGTGGTTACGTTGATACTGTGGTAGAAACCCCACAAACACATAGTCTACCGCGTTGATACTGTGGTAGAAACCCCCACAAAGCACAGTCTACCGCGTTGATACTGTGTAGAAACCCCCACAAAGCACATAGTCTACCCGTTGATACTGTGGTAGCATAGTCTACCGCGTTGATACTGTGTAGAAAACCCCCACAAAGCACATAGTTGATACTGTGGTAGAAACCCCCACAAAGCACACAGTCTACCACGTTGATACTGTGGTAGAAAACCCCCACAAAGCACACAGTCTACCACGTTGATACTGTGGTAGAAAACCCCCACAAAGCACACAGTCTACCACGTTGATACTGTGGTAGAAACCCCCACAAAGCACACAGTCTACCACGTTGATACTGTGGTAGAAAACCCCCACAAAGCACATAGTCTACCGCGTTGATACTGTGGTAGAAAACCCCCACAAAGCACACAGTCTACCACGTTGATATTGTGGTAGAAAATCCCACAAAGCACACAACCACGCTGATACTGTGGTAGAAACCCCCACAAAGCACACAGTCTACCACGTTGATACTGTGGTAGAAAACCCCCACAAAGCACATAGTCTACCGCGTTGATACTGTGTAGAAAACCCCACAAAGCACACAGTTCTACCGCGTTGATACTGTGGTAGAAACCCCCACAAAGCACATAGTCTACCGCGTTGATACTGTGGTAGAAACCCCCACAAAGCACACAGTCTACCGCGTTGATACTGTGGTAGAAAAACCCCACAAAAGCACACAGTCTACCACGTTGATCTGTGGTGAAACCCCCACAAAGCACACAGTCTACCACGTTGATGCTGTGGTAGAAAATCCCACAAGCACACAGTCTACCCGCGTTGATACTGTGGTAAAAATCCCCACAAAGCACACAGTCTACCGCGTTGATACTGTGGTAGAAACCCCCACAAAACACATAGTCTACCACGTTGATACTGTAGTAGAAAACCCCCACAAAGCACACAGTCTACCACGTTGATACTGTGGTAGAAAACCCCCACAAAAGACACAGACGTTGATACTGTGGTAGAAACCCCCCACAAAAAACACATAACCGCGTTGATACTGTGGTAGTAGTCTACCACGTTGATACTGTGGTAGAAAACCCCCACAAAGCACACACTATCATGTTACTGTGATTTTTCATTTGTGTTCATATCTGTACGCGTGTATGTATATTAAATAGGGATACATACATACATACATGCTTGCATATATACATCAATACATACAGCGGAAAACTCTTTTTTTCTCTCTCTCTCTTTTTCTCTCAGTCTTCCTGCCTTCTCCCTTTCTCTTCTAATATTTGCTACTCTCCTGTGTTTTTATTTTCTAAAGAAAGGCAGCGGTAAATCGAGCACATTAAGATGCAGCGCCGGACAGCTCGAGTCCTTTGTTTTGATCAACACATTCTGGTCACGTGGTTGTCAGCTGTTTTTCACTTGCTTGCAGTCGGTAATTGCTTCGTCGCGTTTCTCACACGCCGCTTGAATGCTCACCATGCTCGGGAGAGTTATACAGAGCGTGTGCGTGTAGAATGACTCTCATGTCGGAGGATATATACTTACATATATAGAATTGTATGTGTATATACACATATATATGTGTGTGTGTGTGTGTGATTGTGTTGTGATTGTGTGGGTGTGTGTGTGTGTGTGTGTGTGTGTGTGTGTGTGTGTGTGTGTGTGTGTGTGTGTGTGGTGTGTGTGTGTGTGTTGTGTGTGTGTGTGTGTGTGTGTGTGTGGTGTGTGTGTGTGCTGTCAGCGTGTGTGTAAATAGAATAAATACAATAAATAAATAAATAAATAATAAATATATATATATATATATATATACTCCTCAATATATCTATATATATATATATATTTCACACACATATATTACTACTATATACACACACACACACCACTGATCTCCATCACACACATCAACAGCACACACACACACACACACACAC
>NW_020869379.1:86121-88621 GCF_003789085.1 Penaeus vannamei | reverse complement strand
ACATATATAAATATATATGTATACATTTATGATATATATATATATATATATATATATATATATATATATATATATATATATATATATATATATATATATATATATATATATATATATATATATATATATATATATACCATGCACACACACATGCGTACCTGTGTAGGTATACATACACCCATGTATATATATGATTTCATATATGTATACATACATATACATATATGTATACAAACATATATATATGTATACACATTTATACATACAAACACACACACACATACACAGAGAAAGCAACGGAAACATGCCACATCTGAGACAAGACCGACGGTATTCCAAGATAACCCAAGGCGGCAAAAAAGAGCAATTGAGCGAAGGTATCAGACAGCGAGGCATTTCAGGCCGAATGGAGCCTCGAGGGAAAACTATGCCCAACAACGGATTGAAAAGAGGAAGCTGAGAGAATAGCATAGAGCCAAAAATAGAAAACTTGACACTATATAATTTCTTAGATAGATTGCCTCATTGAAAATAATGAACATTGAATGAATGAAAAAATAATAACAAATATAATTGAAAAAATAATGAACAAATATAACTGAATGTGAAAAAATAATGAACAAATATAACTGAATGTGAAAAATAACGAATAAATATAACTGAATGTGAAAAAAATATTAGCATATATACCCGAATGCGTCTTGCATATATTAAAAAAGGCATATCGCATAAAAGGAAAACATCCACAATAAAGAAGAGGAAAAAAAATATTTCCTCATCAGACGAAGTTTAAAGTCGGAAAAACAAACAAAAAAAACATATCGAATGAGTGGCATTGAAAGTGAAATAATAATAACAAAAAAATACAAAACCAAAAGACAAAATATTTAAGCATTAGAAAGTAGAGAGAAAAAAAGTGAAAAAAGTGAAAGAGCATTAGTGATGTTGATACCATAAAGTAAAAAAAAAAGAGATAAAAATAAAAGATAAAAACAAAATGTACAAAAATACAGCGTTTTAAATCCCTTTACAAAAAGATGAAAATAACAATTATAAATACATGTACAATACATTAAGAAACGATTACTCTGTAGAATAAAATATTGCTAACATTAGAAAAGAAGAGGCAAAGGCACACACACACATACACACAAACACACACACACATACACACGCACACATACAGACACACGCACATACACCCAAACACACACACGCACACACACACACACACACACACATAACCCAAAACACACACAACAAACAAACAATACCCCCGCCCCTCCCCCCCCAAAAAAAAAACGAACATAGCAAAGAACACAAACCACCCAAAAAATCCGAACACACATCACAAGAAAACGAAAAAAGAAAAAAAAAAACGAAAAAAAAAAAAAAAAAAAAAAAAGACAGAAGAAACCCAAAAACGAGAAACGGAGAGCAGTGGCACCCGAAGAAAACGGAGCCAGGCATCCGATGAAGATGATATGGATGCCAGGTCACATTCCGCGAGAAGGTGAGTCATGGGCGAGGCATCCGGGTGGGCGGGCGTCGCGGTCACTTTCCCTGGCGGGCGCCCAACGCGGGGAAAGTCGGGCGGGCGTGGGCGGCGGGCGGGGTGGGCGGCGGGCGGGGGGCGGCGGGCGGGTGGGCGGCGGGCGGCTGGGGTGTTGGCGGTTGGGCGGCTCGTCGTTGTCCTGCTCCTTGCTTCGGCTTTTTTTCCCCTTCTTTCTTTCTTTCTTTCTTTGTTTTTTTATGTCTTTGCGTTTCCCTTTTTCTTCTTTCTCTCTTTCTTTCTCTGTTTCGCTTTCCCCTTCTCGTTCTGTCTTTCTATTCTTTGTTTTTATGTCTTTGCGTTTTTCCTTCTTCTTTCTTTCTTTTCTTTGTCTTTTTTTTTTTTGCTTTCCTTTCTCCTTTCTCTTCTTTGTTTTTTTGCTTTTTTCTCGTCTCCTTCTTTCTCTTCTTTGTCTTCGCTTTTTTCCCTTCTCCTTCTTTCTCTTCTTTGTCTTTTCTTCGCTTTTCCCCTTCTCCTTCTTTCTTTCTCTTCTTTGTTTCTATGTCTTCGCGCTTTTCCCTTCTTCTTCTTTCTCTTCTTTGTCTTTTCTTCGCTTTTTTCCCTTCTTCTTTCTCTTCTTTGTTTTCCATGTGTTCGATTTGCTTCGGTTGATGGCTCCATTAGCATTATTGTTGTTGTTATTATTATCATTATCCTCATTATCATCATAATCATCATCATCATCATCATCATCATTATTATTATTATTATCGTCATCTTTATTATTATTATCCTCCTCCTCCTCATTATTATTGTTATTATTATTTTCATCATTATCATTACCATTATCATTATTATTATCATGATTATTATTATCATTATTGCAATCGTTATTATCTTCATCATTATCATTATTATTGTTATTGTTATCATCATCATCATAATCATTATTATTAATCATAATCATTAGCAGTTTATGTTATTGTTACTATTGTTTTGTTATTATTG
>NW_020869379.1:76121-81121 GCF_003789085.1 Penaeus vannamei | reverse complement strand
TTTGATCTAATGACTTTTTTTTTCAAATCCTCCGCAAACTTCACTATCCTCACCATCATCACCACGGTCACCACCCAACACCATCAACCTCCCCCCCAAAAAAAAAAGTAAATAAACAAATATATTTAAAAATAGATAGGAGAACGGTAGGAAAATAATCCAGAAAGCTAAAAAAAAAAAAAAAACAATAAAAACCCCCCAAAAAAAAAGTAATAAACAAATATGTAAAAATATATGTATAGCTAAACGGTAAAAAGATAATAATCCCAAAAACAAAATTCAATAAAACAAAACCTAAGACATTCCTTAAGACCCCCAAAATACAACATAAAAACTAAACAAAAAAACACAGCAACAACAACAATAACAACAAAAAAAAAACAACAACAACAAAAACAACAACAACAACAAAAAACAACAACAAGCAACAACAAACAACAACAACAAACAACAACAAATAACAACAAACAACAACATAGCAACAGCAAACAAAAAACAACACACAAACAACTCAGTCTCGAGACGAACACACACCCAGATGCATATAACAACAACAAACAAGAAACAACAACAAACACAAACAACAACAACAAACAAACACAACAACCCAAACTCGAGATGAACACCCCCAGAGGCATATAACAACAACAACAACAAACAACAACAAACACAACAACAAACAACACAACAACAACAAACAACACAACAACCCAAACTCGAGACGAACACACTCCCAGAGGCATATAACAAAACAACAAACAAAAACAACAAAACAGCAAACAACACAACAACCCAAACTCGAGATGAACACCCCCAGAGGCATACAACAACAACAACAAACAACAACAAACAACAAACAACACAACAACCCAATCTCGAGACGAACACCCCCCAGAGGCATATAACAACAACAAACAACAACAACAACACAACAACCCAATCTCGAGACGAACACCCCCCCCCCCCCAGAGGCATATGACAACAACATCGTCCGGGGCGTAGGCAGGCGGGCGTGTCACAAGCCGCCCGTGACGACTTAGGGACCTTATTGACAGTGACATAAAACCAGTTCCCTCCGCGCGTTCTGTCCGCACTGTTCGCGAGGCCGTGCATTCTCCGGGAGAAAGTGAACGGAGGGAGGGAGGGAGGGGAAGGAGGGAGGGAAGGAGAGGGGGAGAGGGGGAGGGAGGAGGGAGGGAGGGGGAGGAGGGAGGAGGAGGGAGGGAGGGAGGGAGAGAGGGAGAAGGGAGGGGAGGGAGGAGGAGGAGGGAGGGGATGGGGAAGGAGGGGGGAGGAGGGGAGAGGAGGGAGGGAGGGGGGGAGGGAGAGGGAGGGAGAAGGGGAAGGGAGGGAAGAGGGGGAAGGAAGGAGGGATGAGAGGAGGGGAGGGGGAAGGGGAGGAGGGAGGGAGGGAGGGAGAGGGAGGGAGGGAGGGGGGGGGAGGGGGGGGAGGGGAGGAGGAAGGAGGGAGGAGGGGGATGAGGGAGGGAGGAGAGGGGAAGGAGGGAAGGAAGGAGGGATGGAGAGGGAAGGGGGAGAGGGGGAGGGAGAAGGCGGGGGAGGGGGAAGGAGGGAGGGAGGGAGGGGAGGCGCCTGCTCTCTATGTTTTTCTATTTCTCTTTCTCTTCCCTCTCATTCCATCTCTTTTTCTCTTTCTCTTCCTCTCATTCCATCTCTTTCTCTCTCTTTTGCATCTCTTTTTTCTCCATATTCTCTGAGTGTGTTTTTTTCTGTTTCTCTCTCTCTTCCCTCTCATTCCATATTTTTTTCTCCATATTCTCTGTGTTGTGTTTTTCTCTTTCCTTTCCCTCTCATTCCATCTCTTTTTTTTCTTCATATTCTCTGTGTTGTATTTTATGTGTTTTCCTTATTACTATTGTTTTTTTTGTCACTTCCCTCCATTTAATCTTTGTGTTCTTCGTATTCTCTAGGGCGTATTTCATGTGTCTTTATTACTATTTTTTAATACGATATCCTGTTTCTTTCTTTTTTTGCTTGTTGTTTCATGATGTTTTCGTTTATTTCTTCTCTTTGCTCTCTCTCTTTCTCCTTTCCTCTTTCTCTCTTTCGTACTGGTATCTAAAGTTTTGCTTAGACTCTCATTTTCTACCTTCTTTGACAATAATGATAACAGCTGCATCAACAACAATAATAATGATCATAATAACAATAGTGAAAATACTACTACTACTACTATTACTACTGCCTTACTTGTGATAACAGTGACAAGACTAACAGCAACAGCAATAACAATAGTAATAATAATGACAATGATAACAGTGATAACAGCAACGATAGTGATAATGATGCTGATCATGATCATGGTAATAATGATGATAATGATAATGAAAGTGATGACAATATTAGTGATAACAATGATCATTATCATAATATTGATAGTAAAAATTATGGTGATAATGATTATAATGATAATGATAATGATTAGGATAATGATGATTAGATGGTAGTAAGAATAATTATAAGTATGAATATAATGATAATAATAACTGTAATAATAGTGATAAAAATATTAGTAATTATAATAGTAATAATGATATCAGCGGTAATCATATGATGGTAATAATCATAATGATAATGATAAAAAGATAATGGTCATTATGATGATAATGATTATAGTAATGATGATAATGATGATAATAATGATAATGATAATATAATGATAATAGGGATGATGATAATGAAAATGATAACAATAATGATGATGATTATAGTAATAATAACAAAAATATGATAATGATAATAATGAAAATGATAACTAATGATAATAGTAATGAAAAAAATATCAGTAATGATTGTGATAATAATAAATGTTAATAATAATGACAATAACAACAACAACTATATCAATGATGATAATAATGATAAGAATAATACTACTGATACTGATAATGATAATGATAATGATAATTATGATGATGATAATGACAATGGTAATAACCGCAACAACATTAATAATGATGATAATAAAATGATAATAATCATAATGATGATAATAATGATTATGATGATGATAATGATAATGATAACAACAATAATAATGATAATATAACAACAACAACAACAATAATAATAATAGCAATAATAACAATAATAACGATAAGGATATTAATGATAATGGTGAAAATAATGATAATCAGGATAATAAGGAGAATAAGATCAGTAATAATAATAATAACAACAACAACAACTTTAATGATAATACATTTATAGTAATAATGATTATAATAAGAATAGCAATAATGGTAATAATAATGATAGTAAGAATGATGATAACAATATCATTGATGGCAATTATGATGATAACAATATTAATAATAATAATGATGATGATGATGATGATGATGATGATAATAATGATAATAATAATGATATATGATTAATAATAATGATCATGAAAATAATAATGATAATAGTAATAAGAGTAGTGATAATAATAATAACGATTATGATAAAATAATAACAATGATAAAAGTGATAATGATATGATTAATTTTATGATAACAACAAGGACGATGATGAATAGGTATAAAGAAATAATTATGATAACTGCACTGACAGTAAATGCTGGTAAGAATACTAATGATAACAAAAACGTAGAACTAGTTTTGCAATTGATAAGATCAATAGTATAATGATAGTGATAGAGTCCACGTGATGTTGGTTGGACTGATAGCGGAAACCGTAAAATTGTGATGATAAGCATACATTAAATAAGGAAGGGGAAAAGAGTAACAACTACAATATTATTGGAAGAAAGTATGATATATGTAATAGTGAAGATATTTATAATAACTTTACTGCTAACAGCAAAATTATGTATGAACAACAAACCATCTTTATAACACTATAATTAGTTAAAAAATGTAAAATCAATGATAAATGAAGAACAATGCTAGCAAGAGAACACAAGGAGACTGCAACATCACTCTAGAATATCTTGTCTTCACGAGCTGCCCGAGTGCCAAACGAGTGCCAAACGAGTGCCAAATTCCAGCCACGAGACGAGTCGCGAAGCGTGTGAGAAAAATGCTTGTCTGGGACGGTGGAAAGTTCTCCTGGAAAGAATTCCGTCACCTGTAAAATACTTTATACATTTGCCCCCTCTTCTTCTTTTTTTCTTTGTATCGAATGTTCCTTAGAGTCGATGTCCGAGTGGCTCGGCGTGTGATATTCGACCTAGCAACGGGTCGACACCGCCGCTTTCTCGACCTTAGAGAGCTGCTGATGGAATGTAAGGCACAGGGGATCTGTCGTAACTTTCTTTTGGGTATACTTTTATGGTTACAAGAATTGAGGGGTTCACAACTTTCCCCCTCGGCTACTCGGGTGGCACTGGCTGGAGGTCTGACGAGGCGATTGTCTGTCTGATTAGAGCGCTGTCTAGCTGGCTGTCTGCTTGCCTCCGCGACTGTCAGGTAGCCATGCAGGTAGACAGACAGGTAAGCTCTAACTGAGTAAATGACTGACTAAGTGGCTGGCAAACCTATCGATTGGGGGTGCTAATTAACTGGCTGACCCATGAGAAGGGAGACGAATTAGTGGTCTAGCACGGAGGCCAATTGCTGGGGAAATGTCAGATCAAAATAGGTGATGCCTAAATAATGTTGAATGTGAGATAATAATAGGTATGTTGTGTATTTGGAGAATCTAAAAAATGTTTTATATTCATCGCCTATTACTGATTAGTCACAGGTTTCTCTTAAGACCCGTGCATAACATTTTCTCCGCGTTAAATGACCCATTTTAATATCAAAATCACACAGGGCACTTTACAATAACTTCAAGAAACAGTAAATAAGAGAATACATAAATAAAACAAACCTCCCTCCCTTTCTCTCCACCCTCCACACACACACACACACACACACACACACACACACACACACACACACACACACACACACACACACACACACACACACACACACACACACACACACACACACACACACACACACACAACACTGAAGCCTTAGGTC
>NW_020869379.1:51121-53621 GCF_003789085.1 Penaeus vannamei | reverse complement strand
GAGAGAGAGAGAGAGAGAGAGAGAGAGAGAGAGAGAGAGAGAGAGAGAGAGAGAGAGAGAGAGAGAGAGAGAGAGAGAGAGACAGACAGACAGACAGACAGACAGACAGACAGACCAGATAAACAGATAGATAGAGATAGATAGATAGATTAGAGAGAGAGAAAAGGAAAGAGAAAGAGAAAAAGAAAAAGAAAAAGAAAAAGAGAAAAAGAGAGAAAGACAGACAAACAGATACACAGACCAACAGACCGAGAAAGACAGAGAGACAGTGACCACCAGACAGACAGACAGACAGAGAGCAAGGGAGAGAGAGAGAGCGTGAGTCCATGAACGTTAGCTGGGGGAGAAAGAGAGGGATTAACATAACGAGAGAGAAAGAGAGGGAGAGAGAGAGGGAGAGAGAGAGGGAGTTTGCAGCTGAGTGGAAATAGTTCGACTGTGTGTATTTCCGTCTTTGTGTGTGCGCATGTGTACGTTTTATTTCCATACGCACACATGTTTTTTTATACATAGGCGTGGGTGTGTAGGGTTGTGTTTTTGTGTTTTGAGTGTGTGTGTGTGTGTGTGTGTGTGTGTGTGTGTGTGTGTGTGTGTGTGTGTGTGTGTGTGTGTGTGTGTGTGTGTGTGTGTGTGTGTGTGTGTGTGTGTTGTAAAAGCGTACATGCATGCGTATGTGTATGTATATGTCTGAGTACCAAGGCGATACCCCCTGAAATTGAGGGTAAATATAAAACCACAAAAATATAGTATTTTACGTTAAAAAAACAAAAAAAAATCTCAATAAATATAACACAGACAAACCAGGAACTAATAACCAGCCAGAAAAATCCCTCCCAAAATTCAAATTAGGGCGCGCACTCCCCTTCGGTTAACAAAAGTGAAGACCGTTACAGCTCTTCAAAAGACTGCTTTGATACCTGCTCGATGATAACCCCAACGACACGAGTTTGATCTTCCTGCAACCCCACTATTTTTTCTTTTTTCTTCTGATTTTCATCCCACACTGCAGAATACATCGCCCAGCAACAAACTGCAAATATCAAACTTTAACAACAATACCCAGGCATCGAAAAGTTTGAGAGTTTATTCGAAGCTTCTGTCCCGAGCTCATTGTTGGAATCCAAGATGGCGGCGGGTGGGGTGTTTTGGGGCCTCCTCGCGTGAAGGGGGCCGAGTAGGTGAACTTCGCGCCTGTCCCTACGTCCCGGCCCCTTGCCCCTGGCCCCTTGCCCCCTGGTCACGCCTCCACGCCCCTGCCGGCCCCAATCCCTGCCTCCTTTCCCCCCCAAATAACCCGAGAGGTATTCTTCTCGAGCTCTAACCCCACGCCGCTCCCCACTGATAGCTCTTCTCTTTGTGGAGCAACCCCTGCAATGCTATCAGGTTCTCGTGTATACTTTCTCTTCTCTATCTCTCTCTCTCTCTTCTCTCTATCTCTCTCTTGTTTTTGGTTGTTCTCTCTCTTTCTCGATCTCCATCTAAATCTCGATCTTGTTTTCTTTCTCTCTTTCTTCTCTCTTCTCCTCTCTCTCTCTCTCTCTCTCCTCTCTCTCTCTCTCTCTCTCTCTCTCTCTCTCTCTCTCTCTCTCTCTCCCTCTTGTGTGTGTGTGTCTGGTGTCTGTTCTTTCTCTCTCTCTCTCTCTCTCTCTCTCTCTCTCTCTCTCTCTCTCTCTCTCTCTCTCTCTCTCTCTCTCTCTCTCTCTCTCTCTCTCTCTCTCTCTCTCTCACTCTCATTCTCTCATTATCTCTTCCTCTCCTCTCCCCTCCCTCTCCCTCTCCCTCTCTCCCCCCCTCTCTCCCATTTTTTTAAACCAAAATCCATTTTCTTATCATGTTTATATCCCCATTGTTAAAGAGGGATAATAGTACCCTCAAAACCTTTTTGTTTTTCGCTAAATATACTGTTATTAGAAACCAGCAATAGTATTATTTGCCGATCCATGTCTTAACACGACCCAACCCCCCAATTCTTAAGTGCAAGGAACTTTAAAATCAATAAGGCAGAGAGTTTGCAGTCGAGATTCACCAGGTATTGTTTACCAACTACCGAAGAGGAGGAGGAATCGCAGAAGAGAAAAAGTTGAATTGGTTGTTAGTGATAAGTTGGTTTGTTTTGGTATCGTTTGGTGGTTGGAAAAGGGGAAGAGAGAGAGAGAGAGAGAGAGGGAGAGGGAGGAGAGAGAGAGAGAGAGAGAGAGAGAGAGAGAGAGAGAGAGAGAGAAAGGCGTATAGGTGCATATTCTTGAGAATAGATGGAGAGGTGGATATGTATTTAGAGAGATAAAGTAAATGGATAGATTGCGTGCGTGTGAGTGTATGTGTGTGTCTGAGTGCGTGTGCTTGTCTGTGTTTCAGTGTGTATTTGTGTGTGTGCGTGTGTCTATGTGTGTCTCTCTGTGTTTGTGTGTGTATCAGTGTATTTTGTGTCTTGTGTCTGTCTCTTGCGTGTGTTCATGTCTGTGTCTGTGTGTATTCATGTATCTGTATCTGTATGTCTGTG
>NW_020869379.1:12500-17500 GCF_003789085.1 Penaeus vannamei | reverse complement strand
TATATATATATATATATATATATATATATATATATTATATATATATATATATATATATATATATATATATATATATATATATAGCGAAAAAAAAACGGTAGAAACGGTAGAAACAGATTGAAGGATAGACGGATACACGCACGTAGAGACGGATAATTGGAGAGAGAGAGAGAGAGAGAGAGAGAGAGAGAGAGAGAGAGAGAGAGAGAGAGAGAGAGAGAGAGAGAGAGAGAGAGAGAGAGAGAGAGAGAGAGAGAGAGAGAGAGAGAGAGAGGAGAGAGAGAGAAAGAAAGAGAGAGAGAGAGACAGAGAGAGAATGAAACGAGAGAGAACAAAAAAAAAAAAAAAAGAGAGAGAAAAACAGAACAAGAAGAGAAAAAAAACAAAAAAGAAAAGAAAAAAAAACAAGCTTCAGGGCCAGAGCACACATCAGCCCACGGCGAAAGACTGACGAAAATATCAGCCCCTCCCTGAAGCCAGTCCCCCCCCCCCCCCCCCGTTTCAGCCCCAGCTCCTCGGGGGTGATTCAGCACAGAAGGTGAAAGGTGAACTGTTCCATTTGCTTTCCTTCGACAAATATCGTAACTGTTGCTGTAGCCTAAGTCATACGGAAATACACGGATACAGCGGCATAGATACATGATGCATGGATAAACTTGCATGAATATAGATTCACACGCATATATGCACACATACATGCACACACATACACACATAAGCACACACAAACACCTACAAGCAAACACACACACACATGCATAAACAAACACACACACACACATAAACACACACACAAACACCTACAAGCAAACACATACACATACACACACACATACATAAACAAACACACACACAACAAAGCACACACACATAAACACCTACAAGCAAACACATACACATACACACAGATACATAAACAAACACACACACACACACACACACACACACACACACACACACACACACTGTAAGACTTATGTTAACCATATGTTCAAACACACAAGTGCCACCATTTCTCCTTCTACTGTTGCCGCACATATAATATACTATATACCTTTTACACATATACCCTATACAATTATACTAGTCCACACGTACCAAACCTTCTACCCAACACACCACCAGATTCGACAATCCATATGTCCCTCGACTTGTGACGTCACAGTTTACACAAACACACTCTCTCTTCTCTCTCTCTCGTCCCGCTCCTTATATATGGTGCGAGTACCTTACCTATAACTTCTTAATTAGATCTGTATAGAGAGCCCATAGCACCTGCCGGACCGAACCTCTGTCCACCAGCTGTGTCTCTTCCGCCAAATAAACCTGATAGAAGTTACCAAGACTCCAATACGAAGTTGGCTTAATCTGCCAGACACGACTGACTGCACTCTGACTGTAGTTATAGTTCGACCACGTTACACACACACTTTATATAATATAATATATATAATATATATATATATATATATATATATATATATATATATAATTATATATAGAGAGAGAGAGAGAGAGAGAGAGAGAGAGAGAGAGAGAGAGAGAGAGAGAGAGGAGAGAGAGAGAGAGACACATACACACACACACACACACACACACACACACATACACACACACACATGTATATGAATACATAATACATGCCTTTACACACCCAAATTAAGCTTTACATATAAAAATAGGAAATGGAATAATATAAAGTACAAAGCCTTGTTATTTAACCGAATGGTTAGACAGACAACTTTAAGGGTTTACATTATGGATAAAGTTTTATAACCATAATAAAGAAGAGATTGATCGCTATTTCAAAAACTCCAGAGCCAGTCTCACATTTTTTTTTCTCGGAACCTTTTTTTGATTCCTGGAGGCAAACGGAGAAAAAAAAAAAAAAGCGGCGAAGGTACGGTTTCATAAGGGACGTATTATTGCCTTGGGAGACAGAGCAGCGGCGGCGACGGCGGGGGGGGGGGGGGGGAGGTCCGTTTATACCGCTGAAATGATAATGCTCCTCTTCCCGTTTTCTGTGGTGATTGAAAGATCTAATTCTAATTCCATTTGTTACAATGGATATTCTTTGCTGTACCATAGTGTCTGTTTTATTTTGCCTTCTAAATCTCCCCCTGTGTGCAAGGAGTGGCCGGGGATACCACTCACTGGCCGGGCGTGGGATCGAACGCAGGTCCGCAAGATTGCTAGACCAGCCCCTTACCGCTGCGCCAACACAGCACACAGTGAGGGAGGAATGAGTTGGGTGTTTGAATGTGTGTTTTGATGGCTTGGATGAGGGTTTTGTTTCTGTTCGCTTTATTTATTAGTAGTGATTATATATACATACATATATGTATATACACACATATATACATATATACATATGGTTACATGTAGAAATCTCTCTCTCTCTCTCTCTCTCTCTCTCTCTCTCTCTCTCTCTCTCTCTCTTCTCTCTCTCTCTCTCTCTCTCTATATATATATATATATATATATATATATATATATATATATACATATATATACGTGTGTGTGTGTGTGTGTGTGTGTGGTGTGTGTGTGTGTGTGTGTGTGTGTGTGTGTGTGTGTGTGTGTGTGTGTGTGTGTGTGTGTGTGTGTGTGTGTGTGTGTGTATGTGTGCTGTGTCTATGTGCGTGTGTCAGCTCTGTTTATTGAATATATCAATATGTATATACAAACCGCCAGGAATATAGACAAGCTTACAGACAGATTGATAGATAGGGATTACTATTCACAACCTGACAGCTAGATAAAGCAAGCTATAAAGAGACAGACAAAGAGCAGTTAGATAAAGATCGATATATGAACAATCTCACAATATTTCTTCACCTCCAAAATAAATATATAAACCATATCAGTTGTTATTTTTTATTTCTTATTATTCATTTTCAAAATCTGTTCTCTTACCAGATGCTAAAGGCCTTCAAAACCCATTAGTTTCTAAGGAAGAGTGAAAAGAAAATGATTTATTGATTTTGTGTAATCCTAGCCTGTGTGATCCATTAACTTTCTCCTGCTAGCTTCAGGGTTTGGCTTCCTGTTTTGTCGTCAGCTGATGTGAATGTTGCAAATGGAAGAGGTAGAAATATGTGATAGATGTAGAGAACTTACGAAGAAGAAGAAGAAAATAACCTGGAAATAATGCATTGTATACCATATTTAAGTTAATTTTTGTAGCTTCGGGATTTGGCTTCCTGTGTTGTCGTCAGCTGATGTAAATGTTGCAAATGGAAGAGGTAGAAATATGTGATAAATGTACAGAACTTACGAAGAAGAAGAAGAAGAAATAGCCCGGGAATAATGAACTGTATATCATATTTAAGTTTATTTTTGTAGCTTCAGGGTTTGGCTTCCTGTGTTGTCATCAGCTGATGTGAATGTTGCAAATGGAAGAGGTAGAAAAGATGTGATAAATATACTAAACTTACGAAGAAGAAGAAGAGGAGGAAGAAGAAGAAGAAGAAGAAGAAGAAGAAGAAGAAGAAAGAAGAAGAAGAAGAAGAAGAAGAAGAAGAAGAAGAAGAAGAAGAAGAAGAAGGAGAAGAAGAAAGAAGAAAGAAGAAATAAGGAGGAGGAGGAGGAAGAAGAGGAAGAAGAAGAAGAAATAGCCCGGAAATAATGCACTGTATACCATATATAAGTTATTATTCAGGATTTGGCTTCCTGTGTTGTCGTCAGCTGATGTGACTCTTATGACTGGAGGAGGTAAAGGTATAAGAAAAAAACAAACAAAATTGACGAGAAAAATAAGGTAGAAATAACGCATCGTTATATATGTAAAATCTATCTTTATGTCAGTATTCGTATCTGTATCTGTATGTCTACATAACTTCATTTTTTCTAATTATCTGTCTTTCTGTCTCTACTTTTCTATCTACCTATCTAACAATTTGTTTATATATCTGTCTGTCTATGTTATTTGTCTGTATATTTATCAACCTGTCTGTCTGTCGATCCATTTACATATATACCTATGTATCTGTGTCTATGTATCTATCTGTCTATTTCTTTATCCATATACTGTCTGTCAGTATATTTGTCAGTACAAGATTGTGTATGCATGTATATATGTATGTATGTATGTATGTATGTATGCATGTATGTATATATGTATATATGTATGTATGTATGTATGTATGTATGTATGTATGTATGTATGTATGTATGTACATTTTGTGTGTGTGTTTATATGTATATATATACATTTATGTACGAGTATGTAAATATGTATGAACACATATGCGTTCCTGTACATATGTGTACATACACAAACGCTATAAGTGTGTGTTTAAGATTAGAAAACTACAATGCAATCATTTTTATGGAGTGAAAACGACCACACGCGACAGAACTAACAATTTAAGCGCACCATTTCTTGGGCCAAAATGAAGTTCAAAAGCAAACTCTTACCTTGAATAATGCGACAGGTGTTAAAAAACCATTTAAATAACGCGGTTCTTTATAAAGCAAACAGTGATAATCATTTATATGCAAATTGTGTTTTCTCTCTCTGCTAAAAGTTGCAAGTGGCTTGTTGCATAATGCTTTTGAAGTTGCAGTATCCAAGCCGTGATATCAAGCCAAGTATCCACAGCCGAGCATTCATACTGATAACTGCTTCCATACTGCTTTCGGAGGAATAAACTGGAGTAAATCTATATATACTTTCTTATGCTGACTCAAGTGTCTGGATTTTTACTTATGCTGAAACCTCAGGAAGAAACTGGAGTAAATCTATATACTCTCTTATGCTGACTGAGTGTCTGGATTTTTACTTATGCTGAAACCTCGGGGCGATTTACACACGTCTGCATATTCGAGGAAGCTGGATGAATATGCATTGCTTGCGTGTGGGCGTGTGGGCGTGGGCTGAGGGTTGCCAGAGGATCGAGGGCGGTTCGGATTCTCTCTTTTTGGGTTAGGTGTTCGAATGCTGTTTAGGATTCGTCGTCTCTGTCGGGTCTTCTTGTGTGTCTGTCTGTTTGTCTCGC
>NW_020869379.1:0-2500 GCF_003789085.1 Penaeus vannamei | reverse complement strand
GGGTGGGAGAGATAATGGAGGGGAGGGAGAGAAGGAAGAAGGGGAGGGATTGGAGAGGGGAGAGGAAGGAGAGGGAGATAGGGGAGGTAGGAGGAGAAGGGAAGAAGGGGAGGTGGGAGGAGAGGAATGGAGGAAGGGGAGTAGAAGGGAGGAAGGAGAGAGAGGGGATGGGAGGGAGAGAATTGAATGGGTGGGTGGAAGGAAAATGGAGGGTGGAGGGAGGGGAGGGTTGGGGGGTGAAAGAGGAGGAGGGTAGAGTTGAGGAGATGAAAGCGAGGGTAGGAGGGAGAAGAAGTGAAGAAGAGGAGGGGGGATGGAGAGAGTTGGAGGGGAGGGAGAGGAGAGGAGGTGGAGTGAACTGAGGAAGAGGGGGAAGGGTAGGACTGAGAGCTAGTGGGGGAGGGTAGAGGGGAGGGAGGGCTTCGAAGAATGAGAAATGGGAAGGATTGTGGAAAATTTAGGAGGAAGCAGGTAAAAGGAGGAGGGGTTAAAGGAGAACGGGGGGGGGGGGGTATACATGGGGGAGGGGTTAGAGAGTGGATAGGAGGAAGGGTGAGGGGGGTGAGGGGGAGGGGGTGGAGAGGAGGGGGTAGACAGTGGTAAACGACAAGACGTGGGGGGGAAATAGAGGGAGAAAAGACGATGAGAGGAACAGAAGGGAAGGGGGATAGGTACAGTGAAGGAGAATAGAGGGAGAAGAAAGGGAGGAAAGGGAATAGAGGGAAGAAGAAAAGGGAGGAAAGGGGAATAGAGGGAGAAGAAAGGGAGGAAAGGGGAATAGAGGGAGAAGAAAGGGAGGAAAGGGAAAGACGGAGGGGAAAGGGAGGGAAAGGGAGGGAGACAAATCATTATGTAGGGTTAAAAAGGCTGATCATCTGAGGAACAAAACAAGAGCCTAAAGGTAATGGCAAAATCATAATGATAATGATAATGACAATTTAAAGGATAATGATGTTAAAAGGACAATGGTATTAATAATGATACTCAAGATGATTATGATAATGATGATGGCAAAATGATAATGCAATTGATAATGAGACAATGATAATGAAAATGATAATTATGATGATAATTATAATAATGAAAATGATAATCATAATGATAATAACAGTAGTTATTATTAGCATTACTGTTATCATTATCATAATAACAATAAAAATAAAATGATAAAATGATAATGATTATAATGATTTTAAAGATAATGGTAATAATAATGATAATGATCATAGTGATGATAATAGTCATAATAACAATAATAATGATGATAATGATGACGATAATGATAACAATAATAGTAACAATAATGGTCATAATAATAATAATAACGATAACAATGATGATGATAAGTATAATGATGATGGTAAAAATAATGATAATAAGTAAAATGATTTTAATGATGATAATAATAAAAAATGATGGTAGTAATAATAATGATAATGATGATAAAGACGATACTGATAATGATAACGATACCTGTTACGATAATGATAATAATGATAATCATCATCATCATTATCATTATCTTATTTAATGATAATAATGATAATAGCACTAACAATAAAAATGTTAATAATAACAATAATGGTGAAAATGAAATGAAATGATAATGATTGCAAAAATAACAATCACTAACAACAGTAAAAAAAAAAAAAAAAAAAAAAAAAAAAAAAGCCTTACACCCTACAGAACCTGCTAGCTTGCCAAGAGAAAAGGAGAGAGAAGGAGACAGGAGACAGAGAGAGAGAGAGAGGAGAGAGAGAGAGAGGGGGAGAGGGAGAGGGAGGGAGAGAGAGAGAGAGAAGAGAGAGAGAGAGAGAGAGAAGAGAGAGAGAGAGAGAGATAGAGAGAAAGAGAGAGAGAGAGAGAGAGAGAGAGAGAGAGAGAGAGAGAGAGAAGAGAAAAGAGAGGAGAGAGAGAGAGAGTAAGGAGAAAAAGACAGAGAGAAGAAGAAGAAAAAAAAAAAAAAAAGTAATACTCTCAGATTTCTTACAATCTCCCGAATTAAAAAAAAAAAAAAAAAAAAAAAATGCCATGAAAGATTACACTTAGTGGAGTCGATACGGTGTCGATCCTGTGCATGGTGAAGAGGGGGGGGGAGGGGGGAGGGGAACTATGCATGGCTGAGAGGAGGGGGGTCCACATGGCTGAGGAGGGGGGGAGGGGGGGGAGGGGAGTTTGGTTTTGGGTTCATACAAGATATTGGAACGAAAGTGCTGTCTGGTGAGGGAAGGAGAGCGGGGAGGAGAAGGGAAAGAGAGAGGAGGGAGGGAGGGAGGGGAAAAGAGAGAGAGAGAGGGGAAAAGCGTAGGGAAGGAGAGATGAGGGGGAAAGACAGGGGGAGAGAGAGAGAGAGAGAGGGAGAAGCGCAGGGAAATATAGAGAGGGGGAGGAAGCGTGGGGAGAGAGGGGAGAAAAAAAAAGAGAAGGGAGGAATAGAGAGGGGGAAAAAGGAGCAAAAAGCGAAGGGAAATATAGAGAGGAGGGAGGCGAGGGGAGAGAG
>NW_020869378.1:403350-404613 GCF_003789085.1 Penaeus vannamei | reverse complement strand
TCTCCTCTCTCTCTCTCTCTCTCTCTCTCTCTCTCTCTCCTCTCTCTCTCTCTCTCTCTCTCTCTCTCCTCTCTCTCTCTTCTCTCTCTCTCTCTCTCTCTCTCTCTCTCTCTCTCTCTCTTTCTCTCTCTCTCTCTCTTCTTCATTACTTGCTATCATCATCAGTGTTATTACATCGTTGCTGTTAATGTCTTTATTGATATTGCAGTTATTATAATCATTATTATTATCATTATCGTCATCATTATTATCATTAGCATTGATATCGTTGTTTTTTTTTTATTGTTATTATTATTATCATTATCATCGTTAACATTATCAACGTTATCATCATCATTGCTATTCATTACTACTATTATTACAATTATCATCATTGTTATCACGATTGTGATAAAAGACATAATGACAATAATTGTAACAATAATTATGATAATGATAATAACACTTGCAAAATTAACAATAATAATAATGACAATTATTACGATTACTAGATTTATTATCATTTATCATTATCCATATCATCAACATTACAATTACTATAACTGTTATAATTTTCATTATTATTTATAACTCCTCTTACAAAACAAATAAACAATTTGCAACAAAACAAACTGAATCTTGTATTACTGTGATAACGAATAAAAAGAATTAAAATAGAAATTAGAAATGAAAACCAACGAAGAGGAAAAATACAAAATATAAAAGGAAGATGAAGATGAAGAAGAAGAGAGAGAAATGAAAGAAAAAGAAAAGAAGAAGAAAAAGAAAAAAAAAAGAAAAGGAGGAGAGAAAACAGAAAAGACAAAAAAGAAAATAACCAAAAGAAAAGAAGAAGAAGAAAAAAAAAAAAAAAAGAAAAAGATAAAAAAAAACAAATAGTCAAAAAAGAAAAGAAAGAAATAAAAGAAGAGAAGAAGATAAAGAAAGGAAGAAAACACGAAAATAAAACACGATGTCGTTTTATTTTTCTTGTAGTTTACTGACGTCTTCAAGAATCATTAACGTCTTGGGCGTATGAGCTGCTTGGTATGAGGTAGGAGGAGGGAGAGGCGGAGAAGACGAAGAAGAGGAAGAAGCGAAAATAAAAGAAAGAAAAAAAAAAGAAAGAAAGAAGTTTTTTATTCTATTTCAAGTTTTGTTTATTTGTTTAATTTTTATTTTCTTATTTTTTTCTGTTTTTCTTTTTTTATCTTGTTGTTTTTTTGTCAGTATTTTTTTGTTTATTTTTTTATTTTCTTTTATTCTTTCTGTTTTCTCTTTTTA
>NW_020869378.1:365850-388350 GCF_003789085.1 Penaeus vannamei | reverse complement strand
GGGAGGGAGGGGGAGGTGGAGGAGGGGGGGAAGGAGGGAGGTGGAGGAGAGGGGAGGGATAGGAGGGGTGGAGGGGAAGAGGGAGGAGGAGGAGATGGAGGATAGGGGAGAAAGAGGGGGAGGAAGGGGGATAGGAGGGGAAGAGGGAGAGTGAGGTAGAGAAAGAGGTGGAGGGGGAAAAGGGGGAGGAGAATGGAAAAGAAGGAGAAAAATAAGGAAGAGAACGAGGAAGAGGAATAACAGAATAAGAAGAAGGAGGGAAAAGTGGAGGAATGGAAGAAGAAAAGAAGGAACAAGATTATATGGATGAAGAGGAGGAGGAGGAAGAGAAAAGAAAAAATAATAAAAAGAATATTTTTAAAATGAGAATAAAAGTTATTAGAAAAAAAACATTAATAAGATTAGAGTAATAAAAAATAGAAATCATCATACTGCTAAACTTTAAACACACCATAAGACACCGTTTTATGGTTTATTTTATGTGCAAATTCATTACATTCGTATCCCTCTAGCGGACAATGCAACAACTAAATTGGGCTACGAGCGCAGTTTTTCATTACTTATTCATTTCTTTATTTATTCACTTGTTTATCGTCATTTCTGTACATCCGTTGATATATTAAGAGGCATAGAAAGAAAGAAACTAATAGAAGAAAAAAATCCAAACCAAAAATTTATTAACCAAAAGAAATTGAAAACTAACGAAAGGTAAACTAAAGATTAAAAAAAAATAAAAAATAAAAAATAATTACAATAAAAAAAAATCAAAATAAAAAAATAAACGAAAAAAACACCCTCTATACAAATTAATTAATGAAAACATCAAGGATAAGAATTGAACCCTGCTGAACGTACCTGTACCCTTGTCCATGTTTGCACGAGCAGATTTGGCAACCCTTAACCCTGTTATCGTCCCCCTAAACTAGAGTGATCGCTGCAGATAGCGACTTTCCGCTAACCTGCTAAGTGGCGAGCAAATTTCTGCTAGCTCGTTCGCGTCGCCGTGAAGAAAAAAGACGTACGCATTCCACCTCCCACCGCCAGATGGTCGACAATCCCTTGAGTTCGGTATGGGCTAAACGCTCTTACGGACCAGGTGGGAGGGTGGGGGAAACGCACGTTCTTGCCCCCGCGGAGATGCAAGACGTGTAGGTAAGATAATGGTATTTGCTGTCTGCGTGCGGGCCGTTGAAGAGTGTTAACAGGAGAGGAACAGCTCCATCGCCGCCAAGATTCGTGAGGCCGAGCTTTTCGCTAAGTCGCAGTACGTAAATAATGTTATTTTAAAAGCTGTTTGTGCGTAAGAACCACATGGGTGCACCCTAATGGGCACTCGGCAAGGTCTTCTCTTCAGCCCAAGGACCCCCAGAACCGCATAGAACCATACTGAACCACATAAAACCTCATAGCCACATAGTACCACACAAAACACATAAAACCTCATAGAAACTAGCACATAAACCTCATAAAACCATACTAAACCACATAGAACTCTACTAAACCTCATAAAACCTCATAGAACCACACTAAACCATCCTAAACCAAATAGAACCATACTGAACCACACAAAACCGCATAGAACCATACTAAACCATCCTAAACCACCATACAGAACACAAAAACCCACAGAACCCACAAAACCACATAAAACCCCACAGAACATGAACCCACAGAACCATACTAAACACTTTAAACCACATAAAACACAAAACCACTAAAACCCCAACCAAACCACATAAAACCCACAAAACCACATCAAAACCCCACAGAACCCCACAGAACCCGAGTAATAAAACCTCCCAGAGTGAAATGGCCCGAGCAGGCTGGGCGAGCGAGGTGCGGCGGCCATATAATGATTAACGGCCGTTGCAGCGCCAACATGGTCGATTTAGCAGGTCCGAGTGATACATAATGGCGCCCATACCTGCCCCGAGGCGTCAGGTGGTCCAGCTCGCCGCATGACCTGCATTTAAGTCATTTATTAGACGACTTTAAGGGCGCGGGAGGGGGTGGGGGGTTGTGGGCGTGCGGGGGGTGGTGGGTGTGGGTGGGTGGAAAGGGGCGGGAGGGGGGGAGTTGTGTGTGTTTTGATTGTTTGTGTGGTTGTGGTTGTTTTGTTTGTTTGGGTGTGGTGTGTGATGTGTTTCTGTGTCTGGTATAGATATATGTATATATATGTACACACGCACATATATACATTCACACAAGTATAACGTATACACACACACACAAACACACATCCACAAGCAAACAAACACACACACACACACACCACACACACACACACACACACACACACACAAACACACACAAACCAACAAATTCACACACACAAAAAACAAACAACACACACACATACAAATATTTCCATAACATATATACAAACAAGCGCATAAAAGGCGAGGTATCACCGCACTTTATAGCTCTGATGAAACGCCGAACAAAACCGAACCGTCCGAACCCGAATCATTACACATTTCGCGTATGATATGGTCACGACCGGGCGAAGCAGCCACGGATTCGTGACTCTGTTATTCGCACTCTTATTCAGAGCAGTGCGAATTGGCTGTAACAAGTGCGAGTGTCACGAACTTTTTTTTTCTTTTTCATTTTTATATTTTTTATTTTTTGTTTTTAGTCGGCGTTAGCTAGTCAGAATCGGATGAGAGGGAGGAAGAGAGAAAGGAGGGAGGAGGGGAGATAGAAGAGAGAGAGAAAGAGATAGATAGACAGATAGATAGATAGCGAGAGAGAGAGAGAGGAGGAGAGGAGGGAGGGAGAGAGGGAGGGAAGGAGGGATGGAGGGATAGGGAGGAAGAAAGAGAGAGATAGAGAAAGAGAGAGAGAGAGAGAGAGAAGAGAGAGAGAGAAGAGAAGAGAGAGAGAGAGAGAGAGAGAGAGAGAGAGAGAAGAGAGAGAGAGAGAGAGAGAGAGAGAGAGAGAGAGAGAGAGAGAGACAGACAGAGACAGAGACAGCGAGAGAGACAGAGACAGAACAAACAGACAGAGACAGCGAGAGAAGCAAAACCAGAGAATTTACAATTCGCGGTCCCGCCGGGGATCGAACGGCAATCCCGCAGCAAACTCGAAGAAAGGGAATGATAAGAAAGGTCACATTCACTCGCAATGTAAGCCAGAGATCGACCTTCGGAGCGACGGCGTGAGATCCTCCGCCTTTGGCCTGACAAAGAGACAGTAAAAAAAAAGAGCTTGTCTTTTTTCAGTTTCATATAAAGGAGGGAATGGAGAAGGAAAGAGAGAGAGAGAGAGAGAATCTTCGATATCTTTCTTCTTCTTTCTTGCTCTTATGTAATCTCTCCTTATATATATGTAAATGTATGTATATATATATATATATATATATATATATATATATATATATATATATATATATATATATATATATATATATATATATATATATATATATATATATATATATATATATATATATATTATATACATATATATATATATATATATATATATATATATATATATATATATATATATATATATATATATATATATATATATATATATATATATATATATATGTATGTATGTATGTATGTATATGTATGTGTTTCTGCTCTTATCGAAAAAAATCCTCAATTTCTTTTTCAACGAGTAAGAAATCTTCAAGAATCCCGTTTGGGAGTAGAGACGGATAAGCCACATCCTTCCTCACTTTCCCGCGCATTTTAGACTTTGTGCAACGGAATGTCACGCCAGATCCCTTCCTCCTATCAAGATCACGAAACCAGCCAATCAGAATTCACCTTCCTGGCCTCGCTGGATTCTGATTGGTCCTCGTCCCAGATCCCTTCCTCCGATCCAGATCACGAAACCAGCCAATCAGAATGCGCCTTTCCGTCTCCGCTGGATTCTGATTGGTCCTCGTCCCAGATCCCTTCCTCCGATCCAGATCACGAAACCAGCCAATCAGAATTCGCCTTTCTGTCCTCGCTGGATTCTGATTGGTCTCGTCCCAGATCCCTTCCTCCGATCCAGATCACGAAACCAGCCAATCAGAATTCACCTTCTGGCCTCGCTGGATTCTGATTGGTCCTCGTCCCAGATCCCTTCCTCCGATCCAGATCACGAAACCAGCCAATCAGAATTCGCCTTTCTGTCCTCGCTGGATTCTGATTGGTCCTCGTCCCAGATCCCTTCCTCCGATCCAGATCACGAAACCAGCCAATCAGAATCGCCTTTCCGTCTCGCTGGATTCTGATTGGTCCTCGTCCCAGATCCCTTCCTCCGATCCAGATCACGAAACCAGCCAATCAGAATTCGCCTTTCTGTCCTCGCTGGATTCTGATTGGTCCTCGTCCCAGATCCCTTCCTCCGATCCAGATCACGAAACCAGCCAATCAGAATTCGCCTTTCTGTCCTCGCTGGATTCTGATTGGTCCTCGTCCCAGATCCCTTCCTCCGATCCAGATCACGAAACCAGCCAATCAGAATTCGCCTTTCTGTCCTCGCTGGATTCTGATTGGTCGTCGTCCCAGATCCCTTCCTCCGATCCAGATCACGAAACCAGCCAATCAGAATTCACCTTCCTGGCCTCGCTGGATTCTGATTGGTCCTCGTCCCAGATCCCTTCCTCCGATCCAGATCACGAAACCAGCCAATCAGAATTCGCCTTTCTGTCCTCGCTGGATTCTGATTGGTCCTCGTCCCAGATCCCTTCCTCCGATCCAGATCACGAAACCAGCCAATCAGAATTCGCCTTTCCGTCCTCGCTGGATTCTGATTGGTCCTCGTCCCAGATCCCTTCCTCCGATCCAGATCACGAAACCAGCCAATCAGAATTCGCCTTTCTGTCCTCGCTGGATTCTGATTGGTCCTCGTCCCAGATCCCTTCCTCCGATCCAGATCACGAAACCAGCCAATCAGAATTCGCCTTTCTGTCCTCGCTGGATTCTGATTGGTCCTCGTCCCAGATCCCTTCCTCCGATCCAGATCACGAAACCAGCCAATCAGAATCGCCTTTCCCGTCCGCTGGATTCTGATTGGTCCTCGTCCCAGATCCCTTCCTCCGATCCAGATCACGAAACCAGCCAATCAGAATTCGCCTTTCTGTCCTCGCTGGATTCTGATTGGTCGTCGTCCCAGATCCCTTCCTCCGATCCAGATGCCAATCAGAATTCGCCTTTCTGTCCTCGCTGGATTCTGATTGGTCGTCGTCCCAGATCCCTTCCTCCGATCCAGATCACGAAACCAGCCAATCAGAATTCGCCTTTCTGTCCCGCTGGTTCTGATTGGTCCTCGTCCAGATCCCTTCCTCCGGTCCAGATCACGAAACAGCCAATCAGAATTCGCCTTTCTGTCCTCGCGGTTCTGATTGGTCCTCGTCCCTCCGAGAACCCAAAGCGGGGAGGGGGGGAGGGGGCTATTGTAATAGGTAGATAATTTGTCGGAGTTAATTTACATAAGTTTTTTTCTCGTAAGCACCGCCATATTCATTAAAGAAGACTTATTAACGCGACCTTAGGCCTAATTAGTATGAGGTATGACCTAGGTTATTCATTTCGTTATCGCTTTTTGACATTCTTCTTATTCTTCTTCTTTTTCCTCTTCTTTTCTTCATCTTCTTCCTCTTCTTCTCTCTTCACTTCTTCTTCCTCTTCTTCTTCCTCCTCCTGCTCTTCTCCTCCTCCTCCCCCTCCCCTCCCTCTCCTCCTCCTCCTCCTCCTCCTCCTCCTCCTCCTCTTTATCCCCCTCCTCCCCCCCTCCTCCTCTCTCATCCTCTCTCCCCATTCCCCTCTCTTCCCCTCCTCCTCCCCCTCCTCCTCCTCTCCATCCCTTCCTTCTGACCTTCCTCCTCCTTCTTCTCCTTCTTCCTCCTCCTCTTTTCTTTATGATTTCCTTTCGCAAGTAGTTCGAGGAAAGAATACCTTCGCGTTTTATGTGGACAGTCTCATGCCCGTATTTAGGGGGGAGGGGAGGAGGGGGTGGACGTGTTACAGGAAGAGCTGGTATTTTATGACTGCTAAAAGAAGAAGAAGAAGAAGAAGAAGAAGAAGAGAGAGGAAGAGGGGAAGGTGAAGAAAGATGAAGAAGAAGAAGGTGAAGAACTGGCTATACAAAAGAAAAAGAAAGAAAAAAAAGAAAAAAAGAAAGGGAAAAATAAAAGAAAGAAAGAAAAAAAGAAAGGGAAAAAATAAAAGAAAGAAAGAAAAAAAAAAAGAAAGAAAATAAAAGAAAAGAAAAGAAAAGGAGAAGAAGAAGAAAGAAAGAAGAAAAGAGGAAAAATAATATATATATATATATATATATATATATATATATATATATATATATATATATATATATATATATATATATATATATATATATATACAAATACATATACCCGTATAGAATAACATATCATCATATCCAAATGCCAGTACAAGGACAAACAAACCTCCTTTGGTCAAGATTCTCGGAAGACCGCTGCTCCCCCCCCCCCTCTTCCTTCTGCATCATATTTCTTGTCCCCTATTTTTCTCTCTCTGTCTGTCTGTCTGTCTGTCTGTCTGTCTGTCTGTCTCTCTCTCTCTCTCTCTCTCTCTCTCTCTCTCTCTCTCCTCTCTCTCTCTCTCTCTCCTCTCTCTCTCTCTCTCCCTCTCTCTCCTCTCCTCTCTCTCTCCCTCCATCTCCCCCTCTCGCTCCCTCTCCCTCTCTCTCCCTCTCCCTTCCTCACCCTCCCTTTCCCTCCCTCTCCTCTCTCTCCTCTCGCTCCCTCTCCCTCTCCTCCCTCCCTCTCCCTTCCTCACCCTCCCTTTCCCTCTGTCTCCCTCAATCTCCCTCTCGCTCCCTCTCCCTCTCTCTCCCTCACACTTGCCACACTCAACCCCTCAAGGCAAGTGTTACAACATATAATAACATGTAAATGGTGTGTCACTTTTGGGCCCAAAAGTGTGTGGGTGTCTGTGTGCGTATGTGCACGCGTGTATGTGTTCGTGTGTGTTCTTGTATTTGTGGTGTGTGTGTGCTGTGTGTGTGTGTGTGTGTGTGTGTTGTGTGTGTGTGTGTGTGTGTGTGTGTGTTGTGTGTGTGTGTGTGTGTGTGTGTGTGTTGTGTGTGTGAATGTGTATAAGTGTGTGTGCTGTGTCTGTGTAATGTGTATGCATATCAATCTTTGTGTATCTGTTTGACTGTGTTGGCTGTATGTGCCCCTATCTGTCCGTGTGTACCTGTCTGTGTACGTGTCTGTGGCTGTGTCTGTCATGTCATCTCCTTGATCGATTGTGCAGCCAAAGATGGTGTTAGAGGGGGGGGGGGTGGAAGGAGTGGGGGGGGGGGGAGTTAGGGGGGATAGGGGGGGGGTTGAGGAAGAAGGGGGGGGGGTGAGGAGGATGAGGAAGTTTGGGTGGAAGTTAGTAGTGTGTGTGTGTGTTTGTGTGTGTGTGTGTGTGTGTGTTTGTGTGTGTGTGTTTGTGTGTGTGTGTGCGTGTGTGTGTGTATGTGTGTGTGTTTGTGTGTTGGTGTGTGAATGTGTGTGTGTGTTTGTACGTGCGTGTATGTGTATGTGCGTGTGCGTGTGTAACCATCTTTGAGCTGATTTTATTACACATTCTTAATATGTGATCCGATATAATTATAGTTTCGTTCATTTCACTTAGAACTAAGTCATAATTGCATTAATCTACTTAACATAACCAGTACCAAGAATAGAGACAAAAAGAAGAAAAAAAAAAAGAAAAAAAAGAACAAATAAATAAAAAATCCATTATTTATTTGTGTAAAGACGTTCTAAATAGACATATGCAAATATCATATAATTTTCCGCGATAAAAAAAACTTTAATAAAATAATTATCTATAGCAAAATAAAGAGAAAAAAGTATCCCAACATATAGTGTAGGGACCATGAATATAATACCTACATGAACACCATTAATTATCTATTCTTTATCGCCCTTTATCACCATAAATAATTAATTTTAACCTCCATAAACCTCCAGTTTATTGATTTAACCTCCCCCCATTTTTTTTTTTTTTTTTTTTTTTTTTTTTTTTTTTTTTTTTAAGAATAACCTATTATTGTTATCATCACAAGGAGAGCTTTGTTGTTAATAGTTTCTCTTCACTATTAGTCTATACAAGTCTAATGCACTTTACTCTGTCTAATTTTCTGATAAGATGAGCGATTAGATTAATCCACACATAATAATCACACGCAAAGTAATTATGGCCGGATTTTTCTTCTTCTTCTTCTTCTTCTTCTTCTTCTTCTTCTTCTTCTTCTTCTTCTTCTTCTTCTTCTTCTTCTTCTTCTTTTCTTTATTTATTATTTTTTTTTTTTGGGGGGAAGGGGGCATTTTGGGGGATGGGGGGAGGGAGGGGAGGGGGGGGGGAGAGGGGGATGGTATCATGCTCTTGTTACATGTTAGATACGCGAAAACAAGACTAATTATCAAAATGACTTTAAGATATTGGAAGAGAAGATGAAAATATATATATATATATATGTATATATATATATATATATATATATATATACTATATATATATATATATATATATATATATACTATATACATATACATGTATTATATATGTATCTATATGTGGTATATATATACATATAGATACATACATACATACATACATACATACATACATACATATATATAGTATATATATATATATATATATATTATATATATATATATATATATATATATATATATATATATATATATATATATATATATATATATATATATATGTGTGTGTGTGTGTGTGTGTGTGTGTGTGTGTGGTGTGTGTGTGTGTGTGTGTGTGTTTGTGTGTATGTGTGTATGTATGTAATGCATATATGTACGTATACATATACATATGCACACATATATGTAATATATACATGTATGTACATATATACATACAGCATACACACATATAATTCACACCCAACCCCCTCCCCACCAAAAAAAAAAAAAAAAAAAAAAAAAAAAAAAAAAAAAAGAAAAAATGCAATGCCCCGTCCCCCCTCCCCCCCCACCCCCCGGCTTCAGCGATCAGCTTTCAGCGCGCGTCATCTCGGCCGAGGCAGCGGTGCTCTCGCCCCCCCCCCTTCAGCTGGTCCAGTTGGCTTGTCTGCGGAGAATCTTGAGCAGCTGGGAGGCAAGGTGAGGAGAGAGGTGTCGGGAGGATGGGGGGGAGGAGGGAGGGGAGAGGGAGGGGGTGGAGTGGGAGGGGTGGGGAGGGTTGAGAGGGGGAGGGGATTTGGATGGGGGGAGAATAGGAGTGGAGCTAGAGGGAGGAGGGGGAGTGGGTGAGAGGGAGGAGAGGAGAGGGAGGAGAGGGATGGGGAGGGGAAGGGATGGGAGAGGGAAGGAGAGGGAGTGTGGGGGAAGAGTAGAGAGTGTGAGGGGTGTTGGGAGGAACGAGATGGGGTAGGTGGAGTAGGCAGGTATGGGTGTAGGAGGGGAGGGAGAGAGGGTGGAGAAGAGGGAGAGGGGGGGAGAGGGGAGAGGGGAGGGGGAGAGGGGTTGCGTCTGTAAGAAGATGTAAGGAATGTATTTTTGTGTCTGTTTGTTTAATCTGATTCTGACTTTGTTTGTCTGTCTATGTTTGTTTGTATGTGTAGGGGGGGGGGGAGAAGAAGAATACATTGTTTGTTTGTTTGTTTTGTCTTGCCATGTCTATAAACATCTGTCTCTCTGGTTGTCTGTCTGTATATACGCGTATAATAAATCTATCCATCCATACCATACTCACAACACACACACACACACACACCACACACACACACACACACACACACACACACACAACACACACACACACACACACACACACACACACACACACACACACGCACACACACGCACACACACCCATACCCACACACCCTTACCCTTACCCTCACCACCCAACATACACACACATACGTACACACAAACCCATGTGCACGCCTACGTGTACACATCAGCGGCCGATAGCTTCCCTTCCGCTTTCACATTCTTCATCTTTTTTTTTTTTTTTTAATTCGATAGATTTTTTCATCCCACTTCGTTCCAGTTGTAATAGATATGGTGTTTGGTCGCTTCTCTTCGTCTATGTGTCCCACGCCCGCACGCCCCGGTCTGCCCTTGTATTGGGGGGGGGGGAAGGGTTTTTGGGGCGGCTGGGGCGAATGGGAAATGTTGAAATGGTTTGCCTTAATTTTTATATTCATTTATTTTTTTTATTTTTTTATTTTTTATTTTTTTATTTTTTTTTTTTTTATTTTTTTTGTTTATTTTTTTATTTTTTTTTCTTTTTTTTTTATTCGATTTTTTCTATTCTTTTTTTCTTTTTCTTCTTCTTCTCCTTACTATTATTATCTTTGAGGTAATTCTTCCATTTTTTTTTTGTGTTCTTTCTTCATCGTCTTAACTTTTCTTTTCTCATCTTTATCTTCACTCCAACCTCCTTCCTCCCTCTCCTCTCCTTCTCCCCCTCTCATATCCCCTCCCCCCACCCCCTTCCCCCCTCCCTCCACCACCACCCTCCCACCAACCTTCTTCCAACCTCCACCCATCTTTATCTATTTATTTATTTTTATTGATTTTATTATTATTTTTGCATATTTCCCTGCCTCCCCTCTCTCCCCCATTCCCGCCTCCCCTCTCATAACCCCTCCTCCACCCCTCTCATGTGGAGAATCCCTCATTCTTTGCATATCTCCCTCCCTCCCCTCTCCCTCTTCTCCCTTCCTCCTCCCTTCTTCCCTTCCCCTCCCCCCCCCCAAACCTCCTTCCAACCTCCACCCATATATATATATTTTTTCCAACCCATTATCTCCCTCCACCCCCTCCACCCTCTCCCCCCCCCCCCCTCCCCCCACCACCAACCCTCCACCCCCATTTTTTTTTTTTCTTTTCTTTTCTTTCCTTTTTAACCCCCAAAGAATCCTCAATTCCCCCTCATTCTTTGCATATCTCCGAGCAGGTTGGTGGAACAGATGGTGAAGGTAATGGATTGTAATGGAGTGAACCCCGATCATTAATTAATTTCAAAGCCTTGAGATTAATCAAATATTTGCTCCTTACTCCTTCTTCGCGGATGATTGGTGAAACTGATAGAGAGAAAAAAGGGGGGAAGAAGAAGGAAATGGATTATGAAGGGTTGAGAAACGAGAGAAGAGAGAGGAGAGAGGGAGAGGGAGGATAGAGGGAAGAGGAGGGAGAGGAGGAGGAGGAGAGGGAGAGAGGGAGAGGGAGAGGAGAGAGAGAAGAGAGAGAGAGAGAGAGAGAGAGGAGAGAGAGAAGAAGAGAGAGAGATGAGAGAGAGAGAGAGAGAGAGAGAGAGAGAGAGAGAGAGAGAGAGAGAGAGAGAGAGAGAGAGGACGAGAGAGAGAGAGAGGAGAGAGAGAGAGAACAAGATCACGAATACCACCGCCTCCAAGGGCGTCCCCCAAGGCACGAGCACTTGCCTAAGGTCCCCTGAGGGTCAGCACGCCCTCCCCCTCTCCCTCCCTCCTCCCTCCCCTCCTCCTCCCTCCTTCCTCCCTCTCCTCCCTTCTCCTCCTCCTCCTCCTCCCTCTCCTCCTTCCTCCTCTCTCCCCTCCTCCTCTCCTCCTCCTCCTCCTCTCTCTTTCCCCTTTCCTCTCCCCCTACCCTCTTCATTAAATCCCTGACCATCTCTAACTAAAACACATTATAAACACTTTATAAAACCTATAAACACTTATAAACACTTATAAACATAACAAACACTTATAAACACACTTAAACACTTATAACCGGGAAAACCACACTATTAAACACGCGTATATAATTACAAACATAAACGAAGATGGAGAAAGGGAAGGAACAATAATGATAATGGCTCATAAAGAGATTTGTACAAATGGAATTGAAGACATCAATCTATTCAATTATTTATGTATGTGTATCTTTCGACGGATCATACATCTTCATTTAGATATTTGACGATTAATATATGTCTCTGTGTACCCTTTATCACCATCTATCTGTCTATCTATCTATCAAGCCATCTCTCCATCCATATATTAGTTCATCAATCTATCTAGCTATCTATTGCATCTATCTATATATCTGTTTATCATTCCATTTAGCTATCTACATATCTACCCATTTGTGTCTCTTTCTATCAATCTCCTTCCCTATCTATCTACTTATCTATTTGTCAACCTATCTATCTATGAATCCATAAATATGTACCTTACAAATTACACACCTTTTGTCGTATTTACAATAAAGAAAAAAAAACATACAAATTTAGCTTATCTATCTATCTACCTATCTATCTATTCTCCCATAAACATGTACCTTACAAACGACATATCTTTTGTCGTATCAAAAAAAAGAAAAAATAAATAAAAAATAATTAAATAAATAAAATAAAATAAAAACATATTTAGCATGAACTTCCTATTCTGTTAAAGATGATTAAAAGAATTGAAGAAATTTCCTTATAAGATTGTAAGTTAACTAACAACATCTCTAATTTTATTAATCGGTTGTTTCACTTCGTTAATTAAAAGTAATTTTCACATTTATTCAACGTCACTTCATCTGCGAAACACCTTCTGTTAAATGACGAGAAAAAACGCTGAAGATTTAAAATAACTAAGAGAGAAATGGTGATAAATAAGGAGAAAGAGAGAAAGGGAATAATCGTAAGAATAGGGAAGGAGGAAGAGAGGAGAATTAAGAAGAAGAAATGAGAAGGAAATGGGGAATCAGGAGAAAAAGAGAATGATGTTGGATGATGAGAAGGAGGAGGAGAAAAGAAGAAGAAGATGAAGAATAATAAGAAAATGAGAAAAAGAAGAAGGAGGAATAAGAGGAAGAGGGAGGAAAAGAAAAGGACGAAGGAGGAAAGAGGAAAGGAGGAGGAGATAAAGAGAATAAGAAGAAGAGAAAAAAAAAGAGAAAAACGGAAGAGGAAGAAGAAAACCAAGAGAAGAACAGAAGAAAAAAGAAGAAATAAAAAGAATAGAATCAAAATAAAAAAAATAATATCAATAATAATAAAAAGCAAAAGATTAAGAATAAGCAGAAAACTGAAAAAAAACAAGACGAGAGAAGAACAAGAACAAGAACAAGATGAACAAGACAAGACTGGCCTGCGTTCCATTAAGACACACCTCGCTTGGCCGCGTTCGAGAAGGACCTGTCACGTTTAGCTGTGCGTTCGCTATAAACAGCCGAAAAAGGATCTTCAATAAATCTGTTTTAACGTCATTTTGTTCCTTCTCTATTTTTTTTTTTTCTTTCTTTTTTCTTTTATTTTTTTCTTCTTTTTCTTCTTTTTTTTTTTCTTCTTTTTTTTTCTTTTTCTTCTTTTTTTTCCTTTTCTTCCTTTTTTTTTTCTTCTCTTTTTCTTCATATTTTTTCTTCTTTCTTTTTTTTCTTCTTTTTTTTTTTTTCTTCTTATTTCTCTGATCTTTTTTTTTCTTATCTCTCTCTTTTCTTTGTTTTCTTCCTTATTTCATCCTACTTTCTTTCTCCTCTCTCTTCCCCCCCATTCTTTCTCGCCCTCTTTCTTCCTCTTTCCATTTATCTCTTTCTATTCCCTCTTCCTCTCCTCCTTCCACCTCAACCCCTCCTCCTTCCTTTTCCTTTTTTTTTTTATCCATTCCCCCTCCTCTCTCTCTCTCCCCCTCCACTTGTCCATTTTCCTTCTTCCCCTTTTCCTCCCTTCCCTTTCTATTCCCTCCCCCATTCTTCTCCATTCTCCTCTCCCATCCCTATTCGCTACCCTCCCTCTCCCTTCCCCTTCCCCAATCCTCTCCTTTCATCGACCATCTCCCTCCCCCGTCCCCCTTTCCTCCCCCCTCCCCTTCCCTTCCCCTCTCCCTTCTTCTCCCTTACTCTCCCCCCGTCCCCATTCCCATTCCCATCCCCCTTCCTCCTTCTCCCTCCCTTCCCCCATCCCTTCTCCTCCCTCCCCCATCCTTTCTCCTCCCTCCCCTTCCCCCTCCCCCTCTCCCTCCACCCACCCCACTACATCTCACCTCATGTCACATCACTCAATATAATGGCCGGTTCTCGCTGGATAATTAATAAAAAATGATACACTTTCAAGTCACGCTGGTTCTATTGGCCGGGATCTCTGGAGGTAAATTTAGTGGATTTTTTTTTCCTGTTATTATTATTATTATTATTATTATTATTATTATTATTATTATTATTATTGTTGTTGTTAGTTGTTGTTGTTGTTGTTGTTGTTGTTGTTGTTGGTTTTTTGTTGTTATTTTGTTGTTTTGTTGTTGTTTTTAGAGTTAGTTTTAGAGGAGTTGTTGTTTTTTTCATTGTCAATGTTGTTGTTTTGCTTGTTTGTTTCTTTTATTTGGTTTGGTTTTCTTTATTCGTGTCATTTTTTTTTTTTGGGGGGGTTGTTTATTGTTATTGTTTTTTTTATTTGGATTATTATTGTCACTTTGATATCTGATTTGGTTTGGTTGTTTATTACGTTTGTTATTATGATTAATATCTCATTATACAAATACGATCATTATCATTTAATCTTATCATTATTTATTTCATTTTCAGCATCTATTTATCGCTTTTTTATTTCATTTTTCTTTTTTATAATCTCACTTTAAGAAAACATTGTTAATAATCGTTATGATTATTTCATTATCATCATTACCATTCAATGATGTTATTTTTATTAAACAATCATTATCATCCTTATCATTACTATCATCATTAATATTACTGTCGTCATTATCAATAATATGATTTTTTGCAATTATTAGACATGAATAAAATAATAAAATAAATGAAATAATATAAATAAATAAATAATAATAAACAATAAAATCAATAAAAATCGATAAATAATTTATATAAAACGAAAAATGAATAAAAACAAACAAAAAAGGAAGGAATTCAGCCAAGTGTTAATACGCCTTTGTCACACTTATATCCTCCCTCTCAACCCTTCTTCCCCTCCCTTCTCCCTTCCTTTCCACCTCCCTACCCTTTCCCCAATCCTCCTCCCATCTCCCCTCCTCCCTCCCTCTCCCCCTTCCTCCCTTCCCTCCCCCTCTCCTGCCCCCTCCCTTTTATAATCATACTCCCCTGACCCTCCCTCCTCCCTCCTCCCCCCCTCTTTCCCTTTCCCTTCCCTCATACTTATGCACCTTCTGAGTTATCTTACTTCCATCTTCTCTCTCTCTCTCTCTCTCTCTCTCTCTCTCTCTCTCTCTCTCTCTCTCTCTCTCTTCTCTCTCCTCTCTTCTTCTCTCTCTCTCCTCTATCTATCTTCTATTCTGTTCTATCTATCTCTTTCTCTCTCTGTTGATAATGATAATAATAATAATAATAACAGTAATGACCATAATGATAACAATAATAATGATACCAACAATAACAACAAATGCATAATAAGCAAATAACTATACAATACACAACACACACATATACACCAAACACCGTTATTTAACACGTGAACTAACATGACCCACGCATGACCTTAATTAAAACGACGTACATCATTAAGGATTAATGATGATTATCAGCCCTGCCAATTATTCCCACACAGCTGATGCCTGCAAACCGTAACCCGTCCGCTTGCAATATATTTCTTGCAGAAAGATCGCTCAAAAATATATGCAAGTCAAGGCAGGTCGACAAAGGCATCAGGTTGTGGAAAAGTTGGTATTGAAAGAAGAAGAAGAAGAAGAAGAAGGAAAAATGAGGAGGAATGGAGAAAATTATGAGAAATGAGGAAAAGAAGAAGGAAATGAGAAGGAATTGAGAAGAAGAAGGAATGGAGACAACGAGGAAGAAGAGGGGAAAATGAGAAGGAATGAAGAAAATGAAGAAGAAGAAGAAAATGTAGAAGGAAAGAAATCGAAGAAGAAGGAATGGAGACAACGAAGAAGAAGAAGGAAAAATGAGAAGGAATGAAAAAAACGAAGAAGATGAAAAATGTGAGAAGGAAAGAATGGAATAAAGTATGAAAGAAAGGAAGAAAAGATATCAGAACAATAAACAGGAAGTGAAGAAAATAGAAAAAAAATGAACGATAGAAAGAATGGAATAAAGTATGAAAGAAAGGAAGAAAAGATATCAGAACAATAAACAGGAAAAGAAATAGAAAAGGAAAAAAATATATAGAAAGACAATAAAACCAAAACAAAAGAAAATAAAAAAATAAGAAAAAATGGAGAAATAACCAAAAAAGAAACAAGAAAAAAAGAAGAAGAAAAAGACAAATTTAACAAAAAAAAAAGAAAAAAGAAAAGAGACCAAAACACGAAAAAGAAAAAGACATTTCAAAATTCATTATCATCTTGAAGGCGTTGCTGCTCGTTTTCTCCAAGAAGCTCATTTCGTATTAATTTTTTTTTTCTTTTTTTTTCAACGAAGCGGTTTTGAGAGCAGATTTTCAGACCAAGATATTTATTTTCCCTCTTTCTCTCTCTCTCTCTCTCTCGTTTATCTGATGGAGGTATCTTGTTCTCCTTTGCTTTCTTTCTCTCTGTTTTTCTTTTCTCTCTTTCGTTTTTTTTCTCTCTTCTCTTACTTTTTCTATTTTTTTTTTTTAATCTTTTTTTCTTTCTTTTTTCTCGCTCTTTCTCTTTCCTCTCTCTCTTTCTCTCTCTCTCTCTCTCTCTCTCTCTCTCTCTCTCTCTCTCTCTTCTCTCTCTTCTCTCTCTTCTCTCTCCTCTCTCTCTCTCTCTCTCTCTCTCTCCCTCCTCTCTCTCTCTCTCTCCCCTTCTCCTCTCCCTCTCCTCTCTCTCTCTCTCTCTCTCTCTCTTTCTCCCTCCTCCCTCCCTCCCTCCCTCTCCTCTCTCCTCATTCTCATTCTTCCCCAATTCCTCCTCCTCTCTTCCCAGCCACGAGAATGTCTCTATTCCCCCAATCTCACACCAGGCGACGACGAAGACAACGACAACACTCACCGCTCCATTAGCCATTGCCTTCGCCCTCCGCATAATAACCACTTAAAGCATACAACCCGATTACACGCATCGGAATCGAGAGAGAGAAGAGAGAGAGAGAGAGAAGAGAGAGCCTTTGAGGGTAGCGCCGGGTGCAGAGAGAGAGAGAGAGGGGAACGGGTGGGCGCAAAATTTGCATAAGCGATTTTCGATCGGAAATAACTCGGTCGTTTTTTTTTTTTTTTTTTTTTTTTTTTTTGGGGGGTCGGGATGGGGGGGAGGGGGGGAGGGAGAGGGAGGGAGGTGGAGGGGGGGTAAATAGGGAGGGGGGTGGGGAGAGAAAGAGAGAGATGAGGAGGGAGCGAGGGAGGGAGAGAAAGAGAGAGATGAGGAAGGGAGGGAGGGAGAGAAAGAGAGAGGGAGGAAGGGAGGGAGGGAAGGAGGGAGGGAGGGAGGAGAGAGAGAGAGAGAGAGAGAGAGAGAGAGAGAGAGAGAGAGAGAGAGAGAGAGAGAGAGAGAGAGAGAGAGAGAGAGAGAGAGAGAGAGTACGAGAGATGGAGAAAGAGAAATGAGATGGAATAGAGACTCTGTGAGGAAAAGAATGGGAGGGGAAAAGATGGAGCAAGGGTGAAAAGACAGGAGATGATAAAAAGACAAAGAAAGAAAGGGAAAGAAATGGGAGAAGATATAAAGAATTGGAAAGATGGAAAAGATAGAAAAAAGGAGAAAGAGATGGAAGAAAATAGAAAAAGAGAAAGAGATGGAAGAAGATAGAAAAAAAGGAAAGAGATGGAAGAAGTAGAAAAAAAAGAGAAAGAGATCAAGTGGGAATGAATTAGCAATCTACTCACAGACGCGGTTCATCCCGATTCGAATCACGCTTCGAAGCAATATGACGAAAGCAAAACTATTTACAAAACAATCTATAAGTCTATAAATTAATTAACAATCTATCTGTATTTTCCAGGACGACGTGTCTACTTATGCAGCCCCAGCACCTGCCATTACAAAGGTATGTAAGAGCTACTGTGAGCATATTAATTTACCTTTTTTTTTATATCGAAGTTATCCACGCACGTTTAAGACGCGACGCTGAGACTATGGCGATTCGGAACACAGTCCATGTCGAATTGAACTTTTCTTTAAATGCATGTCCTGTGACGTTAATGTGGAGGTGAGGATACATTTACAATCAGGCTGAGACCGAGGTTAATCGAGCTATTAGAAGACGGGGATACGCAGCCAGGTAGAGGTCTGTGTGTTCTGCTGAGCTCTGAAACTGTTGGTTTTGTTTGTGGACATTTTGTGAACTTTGGCAGTCTTCTTTGATTTTATGGAAAAAAATGAACTCTGGCAGTCGTCTTTGGTTTTATGGTCGAGGGAATGGTTGTTTTGTGTACTTATACTATGCTTATTAATTGGTGATAAAAGATAAACAAACAAACAAAAAGCACATTTGACGAGGTAGCCGTTTGTTTATTTTATGTTTATTTTATTATTTTTTTTTGCGTGATAATTGTGATGTTTTTTGTCATTTATGCTTTTATTGTTTTCTCTTCTACTGAGGTTAATATCAAACGAAGAAATACGAAGAAAAAAATAAGATAGAAAGAGGAACATCAGATAAATACGAGAGAGAAATGAAAAGATGGAGAAGGTTCGAACTAAAAATAGACAAAAAAATTAATAATAATAAAATACACACAGAAATAAGATAGAAAAGACAAAAAACAAACAACGGAAGATGAAAAGAAGAGACAGAGAAAAAGTATAAAGAAAGACAAAAACAAACACGAAAGAGGAAAAGCAAGAAACAAAAAAAAATAAAATAGGCAAGGAGAAAAAAAAAAAAAAAAAAAAAAAAACATTCTCTTCTCGTGATCCATCCAGTGGGTATTTTAAGTGACTATCTCGTATCATACGCGAGTGTCTCATAGTTTACATTTACATTAAACCGCGGGATAGCGTTGGCGTCTGAGAAGGGATACCGGATATAAGAACCGCCTATCGTTATCCGTTGGCGAGGAGAGTGGGATGTGTGTAAAGAAACGGAAGAAAAAAATTATGAATGAGTTTGCGAATGCGTCGATAAAATGGATGTTTTTGGTCGTTGGTTAATTGTGGTAAAGAAAGAAAGAAAGAAGGAAAGAAAGAAAGAAAGATAGATAGAGAAAGAAAGAAAGAAAGGAGAAAGAAGGAAAGAAAGAAGAAAGAAAGAAAGAAGAAGATAGAAAGAATGAAGAAAGAAAGAAAAAAGAAAGAAAGAAAGAAAGTGACTCGTTGGATAGTTTAGAATATCTTCTAAAATCGTGAAAAAGAAGAAAAAAATGTGACTCGTTGGATAGTTTAGAATATCTTGTAAAATCGTCAAAATGGAAAAAAAAAGAAAAATAAGAAGGATGAAGGTGGAGAAGGAAAAGGGGGTAGAAAGAGATAAAGAAAAGGGAAAAAATGAAGAAGGAGAAGAAAGAGATTAAGAAGAACAAAAAGGGAAAGAAAGAAGAAATATAAAAGAAGACGAAGAAGAAAGGAGGAAAGAGATCAAGAAGAACAAAAAAAAAGAAGAAGAAACAAGAAATATAAAAAGAAGACGAATGACGAAGAAGAAGAAAAAGAAAAAAAAAAAATTACACCGTAGCCAGCTCGAAACCAGAACCCTCCCCGCCTCTCGTTTTCTATGACACTCCTCTCCTCAAGGCGATCCTCCCACGCCCAAAAATAGAAAACGGAACACCCTCGCTCACCATAAATAACAGATTGGCTGGACTTCGTTTCCTAAAGAGCGATAATCTGAGCGGAGACGAGGCCATAATGTCTATAATGACAAGACTGTCTCGGAAACACCTTGGCCGCCGGGGTTCGGACTTATTTATGGCTCGCGAAGCAGAAGAAAGGATCGGATATCGGTCCGACGGCGCTGGGAGAGATTACGTGACGACGAGCGGGAGGTAAATTTGGCGCGAGTTTTGCCTTTTGTATAATTGTATCCGATCGATGTCTGTGTTCCGTTTTCTTTCTTTGTTTTTCGCTCTTTGTGTTCGATTTTTTTTTTTTTTTTTCTAATTTCATATTCGCTCGATGTATTTCTTTGTGGGATTTATCATTATCATTATTTTATTGATTTATTTACCGTTTATCTCTCTCTCTCTCTCTCTCTCTCTCTCTCTCTCTCTCTCTCTCTCTCTCTCTCTCTCTCTCTCTCTCTCTCTCTCTCTCTCTCTTTTACCTACGCCATACTCTCGCGTTTCTCCTCCTTTCTATCACTTATAAACCAAAAAACAATCTACAGAACGGAATCAAACCCTACAAAGCCCGATTACGTAGTTTTAAAAGGTGTTGAAGCGGGTTTAACTGCGGTTTCGGCTGCGGTTACAGATGGTCTATTACCCATGACCAGACTGCCAGGGGTACGATGTGGTACAACGGTACAGGAACTCAGACTGTCTTGGGTACAGTGTCTGCGGCTGTGGCACGAGGGAGGGGGGAGGGGAGGGGGAGTGGGGGTAAGGGGTAAGGAAGGAGGGAGAGGGCGGTAAGGGGGTAAGGGGAGGGGGGGTAAGGGGGTAAGGGAGGGGGAGTAGGCGGTAAGGGGAGGGGGCGGTAAGGGGGTAAGGGGGAGAGAGGGGAGTAGGCGGTAAGGGGTAAGGGGGAGGGAGGGGCGGTAAGGGGGAGGGAGGGGGAGTAGGGGTAAGGGGGGGTAAGGGAGAGGAGAGGGGAAGGGAGGGGAGGGGGGGGTGTATTGCTAAGGTAGACTCGAATGTCAGTCAGTTCAGGTGTGGTTTAAGTCGATCATGCTTGCAGTTGGGTACGGAGGAAAATCCTTATAATTGAAAAAAGAAATAGGGAAAGAAGATGAAGAGAATGAGAGAAATAAAAAAATAAAAAGAGAGAGAGAGAGAGAAAAGAGAAAGAAAAGAGAATTGAAAGAGAGAAAAAGAGAAAGAAAAGAGAGAGAGAAGAGGGAGAAAAGAGAAAGAAAGAGAGAGAGGAAGAAGGAGAAAAGAGAAATAAAGAGAGAGAGGAAAAAAAGAAAGAGAGAGAGAAAAAGAGAAAGACAAAGAGAAAAAAAAAAGAAAAGAGAAAGAAAAGAGAGAGAGATAAAGAGAGAAAAAAAAAAGATTTTTAACAATTCATCGATATACCTACCCATAAAGAATCTAGATATAAAATGTACCACATACCTTGTCAAATATGAATCTCAGATCAAGCAAGTCCTATTCACGAGATGTAACACATACCACATACTTCTCATACCACATACTTTGTCACGTCCATGATAAAACCATATCCATGTACCATACACCTTATCGAGAGAATAATTATAATAAAACCGATCGCATTAACTAGAAATAGATAAATTAGATACCTTAAAAAAAAAAAAAAAATTGATTTATTACCAAATGACTCGTATTGTACTTGGTAAGGGGGTTGCCAACGTATCAATTTCACGGTAAAAAGACGTGAGGCGTGAGAAAAGTGAGCAGGGTACAGGTGGGTACAGGTGAGACAAGCTGGGAGGTATGTCATTACGCGAGCCAAAAAGAAATAGAAAAAAAACAAGAAAAAAGAAGAAATAAAAAAAAGAAAAAAAAAGAGAGAAAAAGAATAAAAAAGAATAGTAATAAAAAAATCAACTTTCTAGCAGATCAATTTTCTTGTGTATATTTAGAGGCAATGTCAGTCGTCGTTTTATAGGTTGTGATATATCAGTGATAGTGATAATGATGATGATTGTAACGCTAATATTGATAGTTGCTAGGAATGAAAGTGATCATAACTTTGAATTTTAATAGGATTCATATGAATAAAATTTTTCACAATCATAACAACAGAGCTAATGCATATAAATCATATTAACAACAACAACAATAAAATAACAATAACAAAAAGTTACTAATAATTACACTAATGATAACACGAACAAGCAATATCTAAGCTATACAACGACAACAACAACAACAAAAAGAATCCCACCCGTGAAAACCAGTTATGCAGCAACAACACAACAAAAAACAATAAAACAAACAACAAAAAACAACAACAACAATAACAAAAAAACAACAGCAACAACAAAACAAAAATAACAAAAAAACAAAACAAAACAACAAAAAACAACAACAAAACAAAAACAGAAACAACACAAAAACAACAACAAACAAAAACAACAACAAAAACAACAACAACAACAACAACTCAACAACTACAACAACAAAACAAACAAAAAGACTCCACCACAGCCTTCCCTCCCTTGTAATATTTACCTGGTATTTGGTACCCTCAAACTACCATGCCATAAGGGTTAAGATTCCAGCTCGAGGCGTAGAAGAGTGGTGGAGAATCATTGGTGGAGAAGAAGTGTTGGTGATGGAGAAGCAATGCTATTCCTTATATTCATTATGCTTCTCTGTTTCCTCTTTCTTTCTTTTGTTCTCTTCCTTTTTTCTTCTTTTTCATCATCGCCTTCTTTTACTGACTTCTCTTCTTCTCCTCCTCCTCCTCTTCTCCTCCTTCCTCTTCCTCCTCCTCCTCCTCCTCCTCTTCCTCCTCCTCCTCCTCCTCCACCTACTTAGCTTCCTGAAGGAGGAGGAGAAGGAGACAGAGTTGGAGGAGGATGAAGGTGGAAAGAGAATTATGATGATGATAATAATGATTATT
>NW_020869378.1:358159-360385 GCF_003789085.1 Penaeus vannamei | reverse complement strand
CCTTGGCTGCATTCCCCTCCCTTGGCTGCATCTTCCCCTTTCCCTTGGCTGCATCTCCCCCTCCCTTTGGCTGCATCTCCCTCCCTTGGCTGCATTTCCCCCTCCCTTGGCTGCATCTTCCCCCTCCCTTGGCTGCATCTTCCCCCTCCCTTGGCTGCATCTTCCCTCCCTTGGCTGCAACTTCCCCCTCCCTTGGCTGCATCTTCCCCCTCCCTTGGCTGCATCTTCCCCTCCCTTGGCTGCATCTCACCCCCCTTGGCTGCATCTCCCCCCCTTGGCTGCATCTTCCCCCTCCCTTGCTGCATCTCACTCCCCCCCCCCCCTCCTTGGCTGCATCTTCCCCTCCCTTGGCTGCATCTTCCCTTCCCTTGGCTGCATCTTCCCCCTCCCTTGGCTGCATCTTTCCCCCCCTTGGCTGCATCTTCCCTTCCCTTGGCTGCATCTTCCCCTCCCTTGGCTGCAACTTCCCCTCCCTTGGCTGCATCTTCCCCTCCCTTGGCTGCATCTTCCCCCTCCCTTGGCTGCATCTTCCCCTCCCTTGGCTGCATCTTCCCCCTCCCTTAGCTGCATCTTCCCCCTCCCTTGGCTGCATCTCACTCCCCCCCCCCTCCCTTGGCTGCATCTTCCCCCTCCTTGGCTGCATCTTCCCCTTCCCTTGGCTGCATCTTCCCCCTCCCTTGGCTGCATCTTCCCCTTCCTTGGCTGCATCTTCCCCTTCCCTTGGCTGCATCTTCCCCCTCCCTTGGCTGCACTTCCCCTCCCTTGGCTGCATCTTCCCCCTCCCTTGGCTGCATCTTCCCCCTTCCTTGGCTGCATCTTCCCCTTCCCTTGGCTGCATCTTCCCCCTCCCTTAGCTGCATCTTCCCCCTCCCTTGGCTGCATCTCACTCCTCCCCCCCCTTTGGCTGCATCTTCCCCCTCCCTTGGCTGCATCTTCCCTTCCCTTGGCTGCATCTTCCCCCTCCCTTGGCTGCATCTTCCCCTTCCCTTGGCTGCATTTCCCCTTCCCTTGGCTGCATCTTCCCCTCCCTTGGCTGCAATCTTCCCCCTCCCTTGGCTGCATCTTCCCCCTCCCTTGGCTGCATCTTCCCCCTCCCTTGCTGCATCTTCCCCCTCCCTTGGCTGCATCTTCCCCCTCCCTTGGCTGCATCTTCCCCCTCCCTTGGCTGCATCTTCCCCTTCCCTTGGCTATATCTTCCCGAAAATAAATCAAAAGCCATTCTCAAAGCTTTAAATCTGTCTGGAAATTCTGTCTAATTATCAGCTATTTTGACGAAACGCTAATATTTCGTTAAAATTGTGTCAAATTTTATGCTCATTAATTTGTTATAGGATATAAACAACTCTTTAATATTACCTTTTCTTTAACTGTTATCAGTAGTCATGTTCTATTTGACAGACCATTTTGTAATTATTCATTTTAATGTATAAATTATTTTGAATAATTATTTCTTTTTGTAACATAGCATTTTTTGTAAATATCTTCCATGCACTATAAAATCCGTTTATTAGTTACGTCCCTCTCAATTGCATTTTTTCTTTCCTTCTTTTAGCAATGATTATAAACTTTGCGTTGAATAATCCGGGATCTTTAAACTTCCCTTTTCTTGTAAGTACTAAATACGGTTTAGGGTAGCTTTTTCTGTTTCAAAAAATCAAGAAAATCCTAGTTGTGTTTGTTTTAAGTCTAGTATTTGTATTTCATACCTCCTAGATTTTTGAAAATTAAATCTAAGCATTGTAAGGAGTACCAGGACACCAAAATCCTAGTCAAATCTTAAACATTGCATAGAATTAAAATAAAAACAATTTCAATAAAAAATCTAATTCCATAAACGCTAAAAAGGCGAAAACTTCTTTTAAGCGTATGTTATGTCACTTACGGCACTGTCTAAGCTGTTGTTCAGTACATTTCAACCTTTTTTTCTTAGCGAAATATTCTAATAACTATTCATACACTCATTTCTTCCCAATCACGTCGACCGCTGTGATGTCTAATCCTAGTTGGTTTTAAACCTTTTTTCGATCGATGAAATGTTTGTTTCCATATATTGATTTCCAACTATATAGCGTATTATGAATGGCCCATGATTGTCAGCCAATCAAAACAAGCTTTATATCCCTAATGCTATGTTTACACTATATTCCCGGCGGTCTCGGCAACCACGTTTAAGGCCAACGTGGACAAAAAGGGATAAACGTGAAACATACTACATCGCTGGAGAAC
>NW_020869378.1:333777-343777 GCF_003789085.1 Penaeus vannamei | reverse complement strand
ACACATACACACACACACACACACACACACACACACACACACATATATATATATATATATATATATATATATATATATATATATATATATATATATATATATATATATATATATATATATATATATATATATATATGGTATGTATGTATGTTGTTTGTCTGTTTTCGTCTGCTAAGTGAGATTGTTTAATTTTTGTCTTATACATACATGCATACACACACACACACACACACAGACATATATATATAATATATATATATATATATATATATATATAATATATATATATATATATATATATATATATATATATATATATATATATATATATATATATATATATACACATTTTATTCCGACTAACCTTCTTTTGTCTTCTTTATCTTCTATTTGCTTTCCCTTAATTCATTTCTTTTCTTGTGATTCTGATCCTTTGAACATTTTTTCTTTTCTAATTCTTCGTGTATCTTTTTTTCGTTATTTCTTTCTCTTTTCTTCTTGGTCTCTTCATTATTTTTTCCTTTTTTTTCTTCTTCTATCTCTTTCTCCTTAATTCATTTCCTTTTCTTCTTTTCCTCTAATTTTCTCTTTTGTTTCCTTCTTTCCTATTATTTTATCCTTAATTAATTTTCTTTTCTTCTTCTTCCACAATTTATTTCCCTTCTTTCTCATTATTAATTTCGTTTTCTTTCCTTCTTTTTTGTGTTTTCTATTTCGTTTTCCTTTCTTCTTCTTCCTCCTTTCTTTCTTCCTTTTCTTTTCCTTATTTTCTTGGAAATCACGGCTACTGTTCCTGTATGTAAAAATATTGTATAAACATATACAGTAAATACAATATCTATGTTTTATCTATCTGTTGACGATATAGCATCATTTAATATTTCTGTAATCATTATGTATTTTTTCTATTCATTCTGTTGCTGTTTTTTGTATATACCCTTTTTTCTTCTTGTGTTGGCACAGTGGGCAAAACATAGAGATCATCTAGATAAAAACATAGAGTGCATTTTAATAATTTAATAATCTTAAAAGTCTTCTTTGTGATACAAGTTTTCCAACATTTCTTCCTCTTTTATGTTGATTATAAGACACGTGTCGTATGGAGTAATATGATAGGGATAAGGAGAAGGAGAAAGAATGAGAGAGAGAAGGAGAAGGTGGAAGAGAGAAAGCGAAAGAGAGGGAGAAAGGAAGAGAGAAAGAGAGGAGAGGAGAAAAGAAGAGAAAATGAGACGGTGAAAGAGAAGGAAAGAAAGAAAAAAAAAGAGGGGGGAGGAGCGGGAAAGAAGAGGTTTGGAGGAGCAGACAAAGACGAATGAAAAGGAGAAAAGAAAAAATGGAAGGAAAAGTAGGATAGAAAAAGTAAACAAGGAAAACAAAGAAGAATGGTAATTAAAAAAAGAGAGGAACATTAACGATATTACAAAAATATAACTAAACTAATTTAAAGAAATAGAAAAAAAAAATAATAAGAAAAAAACAAAAACAAAGAAAGAAAACACAACAGCAGACCAACTAACAAAACCCAGCTCGCCATCAAGTGAATCTCGACCCACTTCCTCGGCCAAGGAGGCGACTGGCGGTCAAAAAAGGGCCCATTTCCCGGCAGCGAAGCGAGGCCAAAGCGGCACCACTTACACTTATCACGGACAAGAGGCGCCGCGATAAATATTGTCCTTCTTATGTCATGAGGGAGAGAAGGATCACGAGAAACGCGTACGTGCGGTCACATCTAGATAGGCCGACGCACGCAGGCCCGGGTTGGGAGAGATACGCAGCCACGCACGCTGTAACTATGGGTTATATGATATATATATATATATATATATATATATATATATATATATATATATATATATATATATATATATATATATATATATATATATATATATATATATATACATACATATATATATATATATATATATATATATATATATATATATATATATATATATATATATATATATATATATATATATATATATGCGTGTGTGTGTGTGTGTGTGTGTGTGTGTGTGTGTGTGTGTGTGTGTTGTGTGTGTTGTGTGTGTGTGTGTGTGTGTGTGTGTGTGTGTGTGTGTGTGTGTGTGTGTGTGTGTGTTGTGCGTGTGTGTGTTTGTGTGTTGTTGTGTTGCGTGTGTGTGTGTGTGTGTGCATATACGTATACATATAAATGCACCCAATCCCATACACAAACAACGACGCCCACAGCCTCCGCGCCGCGCATGGCAAGGCCGCCCGCCCGCCCCCATTTGAAAGGCGTTCACTCGCCATAAAGACTCATGTAAGACTTCGTTTTACATCCGGGAATCTTAGGGAAGGCGGACATCAAACCCCGCTCGGGAGGAGCTCAAACGCCCGCCATTAAAGAAGCCATCGAGAAAATTAGCGGCCATATATGCACACAGAAGCCAGTGTATCTTGTCTCATCACCATCTGAAGCTCGCCATTAATGGTGTCTGGCCGGGGTTATGGGGCAAAGCAAGTCATTCTCTCCGCCATCAGAATGGGGGTGGGGAAGGGGGGTGGGGGTGTCGCAGGGGAGGTGGGGAGATGAGGAAGGGGGAGGGTGGGTAGGGGAAGTAGGGGTGGGTGGGAGGGGGCGTGGATGGGTACGTAAATGACATAGGGGTAAGGGAGGGGCGGAGGAGGGGGAACGCAGGGGATGGTGGGGGGGGGTAGATGAGGAAGGGGAGGTGGGTAGGGGGAAGTAGGGGGGGTGGGAGGGGTGTGGATGGGTACGTAAATGACATAGGGGAAGGGAGGGGGGAGGGGAACGCAGGGATGGTGGGGGAGGGGGGTAGATGAGGAGGGGAGGTGGGGAGGGGGAAGTAAATGACATAGGGAAAGGAAAGGGCGAGGGGGGAGGAATATAGGGGTTGGGAGAGGGAAGGAGGCTGGGGAGAATAGGGGGATGCCCCCAGGTCATAGGGAGATGAGGGGGAGAGACCAGGGGCGAGGGGAGGGAGGGGGAGGGTTACAGACTCAACTTCTGAGAGTCGTAGAAGGGAAGAAGAAGAGTTTTTTATTACAGGGTCTACAGTCTTTTTTTTCTTTCTTTCTTTTTTTGAGGTATATAGCTGACCGTAGTGCCTCTTTCAGCTCAGCCGGAGATAGTGTGTGATCCGACACGATATAAGGTGCTTCCTGCCACTGGCCTTTTCTGTCCCTCTTCGCATTAAACTGAGACTGGTTCACTCTATTCTTGGCTTGTGACTCGCTGTCTTTCTGAGAAACGATGGTGATTTATATGCACTGGCGATTATGGGTATATATGCGGCTCGTGTAAGGAGATACAATAACAGCAATAACAAAAACGTAAAAATATCAAACGGTATTTTTGTGGAATATAGCTTATATTCGTTTGCTCATTCTTATTAAATCGCGGTTGTACGTCATTTTGTAACACTGATGTTTACAAATCTAACCTACTTCGGTATTTATTGACGCTGGTTTATCAAAATAAATTCTATCAAAGAGAAATGTTGCACTGCATGTGTATGGTGGTGTGTAAATGAACGGAGTAAGTTAAATCGGGCGCGGAATCCCCTAGACTTTATGGTCGTGTTATCTGGACGCAGATTCTCCCGTTCCATCATACAGACGCTGATGCCGTTCTGATGACGTTCATTCCAACTTCAGCCTTCCCTCTATCCCTGGGGGAGGGGAGCGGCAGTTCAGGTGGAAGAGGGAACAGGGGGAAGGAAGAAGAGAAGGAGAAATAAGGAAGAAACAATGGGGGGAACGGAGGGAGGGAGGAAGAAATGGAGAAGGGAAGCAGGTAGAAAGGAGAAGTGAGGGAGGATGGGAGATAGGATGGAGAATAGGGGGAAGAGAAGAAAGAAGGGAGGGAGAATGGAAGGAAGAAGGAAGGGAGGGATTTATAAAAAGGATGGAGAAGAGGAGGTAAGAAGATCGGAACGAGGAAAAAGAAAAAAAAAATCGTGAGGGAAGAAGATACACATTGTTGAGGGAAAACGGAGGGCTGGAAGAAGAAAAATGAGGCAATGAGGGTATGGATAAGTACAGGACGAAAGGGAGAGGAAGGAGAAAGAGAAACTCACGTTGCTGTGGCAGGCGCGACGGGCGAGGGAGAGAGGAGAATCATGAGAGCCATGAACGTAGGATAACTGGGGATCACAGTGAAACGCAGAGATTGAGATGTAGTCTGGGAGGCTGCAGGAGAATGAGGGAGATGGCGCAGGGAAGAAATCGGGGGAAAATGGCACAGAGGAAGTGCGGTAACGTCGTGCATTTCCGGTGTTGCCAGTAATAAAGAAGTAAATAGAGAAATCGATTAATAGATGAATCAAGATATGAATAGATAGGTCGTTGAACAAGGGTTGTTTAGAAATGTGAAAAGAGAAATAGAGAAATAGATGAATCAAAAAGAATATATACTGAATGAGGTTTCTTTACAAATATAAGTAGATGGAGAAATTGGTCGATAGATGAATCAAATATGAATAGAAGGCCGTTTGAACAAGGGTTGTTAAAAGTGAATAGAGAAATAGATCAATAGAGAATCAAGAAAAAATTGATAGGTCGTTGAATGAGTTTCTTTAAAATTGGAGGATCGATAGATGAATCAGGAAATGAATAGATAGGTCGTTAAATTAGGGATGTTTACAAAAAATATTAAACGGACAAGTAGATCAATATTCTAATAAAGAAATGAATAGATAGGACACTGAATAAGTGTTTTTTTTTCTTTTTACAAAAATAAGTAAATGGAGAAATATATCAATAGATAGATATAAAAAATAATAAGTGGTTGGATAAGGGTTGTTTACAGGAATAAGCAGATGGATAAATAAATTAATAGATAAAAAAATAGATGGTCTTTGAATAAGGGTGGTTTACAACTACAAAATAAATAGAAGGACGAATGGATGACTAAAATTACTAAAAAAAATATTAACACATAGTAAATAGAAAAATACTTAAACTACAAAGACAGGTAAATACATGAATAAATAGATAAAAAGATAAAATTAATAGATAGACGCTATACAAAGATTCCCCATCGTACCACACCCGTCGCACTTTCATAAAGCTCAAAAGTCAAATTATACATAAAACTCCCTCGCTCTTACAATATACAGCAAAGTCTCAAGACAACTTTTCTTCTTCTTTTTTTCCTTCCTAAACCAATCAGAAACTTGGAGCTAAAAAACTTGTCTTAGCACCGTGCAAGAAAACGGAAAGTTTCGCCATCCAACCTACGAACTGATCTTCATTCATCGCATTTTTTTTGTGTGTGATATGACGCGATGTTATTGAAGATCATGCACGCCTACGCTCCGGTCCTCGACGCCTGGCACTCGACGCCTGGCACTCGACGCCTGGCACTGTGGCACTCTTGAGGGGCTGGTCTACCCGAGTCTTTCGCTTGGCAGATGCAGCGGTGGTGTGTGAGACACGGTAGTGATATATACGTGTGTGTATTTGTGTGTGTGTGTGTGTCGGTGTGGGGGGTTGTGTTTGTGTGTGTTGTTTGTGTGGGTCTGTAGTTTTTGTTTGTTTCTGTTCTTGTGTGTGTGTGTGTGTTGTGTGTGTGTGTGTGTGTGTGTTTGTTTATGTGTGTGTGTGTGTACTTGTTTGTGTTTTTGTGCATGCGTGTGTGCGTGCGTTCGTGCATGCGTGCGCGCGTTCGTACGTGCGCGTGTTGCCGCTCGCGTGTGCGTTTAGATACAAGCGCGTAAGCATACACCCTTCTACGAGCACAATCAACGCATAAGCACGGTACATCCACCGTTTTACGACAGTTTATCATACTGAATTTTCTCATCCTATGCTTTTGTCGTCCATCCTAGTCTCTCCCCGACTTCCATTTATCGCTCATTTACATTCATGCGCCATTACTCGGGAATGAATGCTAAATTATGACTGAATATGGCCCCATCAAAATGTCGTCAGCCTTGTTCCCACGGATGTATTGCACCCGACGCTTCCTCGCTATCGGATCGTCTTGTGCTTCTTGGCCTCTCGTCTTCCTCTTGTTTGTGTCTGTCTTGTTTTCTTTTGTTGGCTTCTTGTTTGTTTGCTTTTTGGTCGTCTTGTTGTGTCTTAGACTCTTCTTGGACTTTCGTCTTCCTCTTGTTTGTGTCTTGTTTTCTTTTGTTGGCTTCTTGTTGTTTGTTTTGGTCTTCTTCCAATTTGGTATTTGGTTGTCTTGTGTCTTAGATTCTTCTTGGATTTTCCTTTTCCTCTTTATTGTTTTTTTCCCTTGAGTTTCTGATTTTCTTGATTGTTTTTTTTTATATATTTATTTGGTCGTCTTGTTGTGTCTTAGAGACTCTTTTTGGATTTCCCTCTTCCTCTTTAATGTGTTTTTTGCTTCTGACTCGCTTGTTTGTTTCTTTGTTTTCCTCTGCATTGAATTCTTTGATTTCTTTTCCCCTCATTCTTAGGTTTCATTTTTCTTCCGTTGCTTTGGGTCTTCATCTTCCTCTTTATTGTGATTTACTTTTCTCCCTTTGTTCGAATTAGTTAGTTTGTTTGTTTCCTTGTCTTGCTTTGCCCTGCTTGCTTTTTTGTTGATTCCCCCCTCCCCTTTATTGTGTTTTGCTTTTCTCTATTTCTTCCGACTCTTTTGGATGTTTGTTTGTTTGTTGATTTGGTCGTCTTGTTGTGCCTTGGATTCTTCTTGGATACTTATTTTCCTGTTTCTTACGTTTTGCTTCATCCCCTTTGCTTCTGTCTTCACACACACACACACACACACACACACACACACACACACAACACACACACAAACACACACAAACACACACACACACAACACACACACACACAAACACACACACACACACACACACACACACACACACACACACACACACACACACACACACACACACACACATAAACACACGCACACATCTACATACAACATAAAGCCTGATGGAAGCCTTTCGTAACATTGGTGTTGCAATAAAAGCGAGCAATCTAGATGAACGTTCAGCCAAAGAACACGCATTCCCAATATATACAAAAAATAGATCTAATAATGATAAGGCTTCAGGGCGGACGGAATGCGATCAAAGCATATTGGCAATGGCAAAGGTTTTATGAATATACACGTCTGTACGACAGCAAACCGCTTTTTGGAGTGAATGAAAGTCTTAGGTATTTACGAAAGGTAATAGACTACGAAAGTTGTTTTTGACTGGAAAGAAAAAGTCTTCGATTCCGAGATTTTGTTTGACTCCTCGCGAAAATGTCCTTAACAGCTGATTTTTGTCTGTAACTCGACGGATACTTAAGACGGGTCCGGAGGTGTCCCACGCGCGCATAAGGACTGTCTTCATTCTGTCCTTAAGGTAGCAATAATGGGATTTTACAAGTGTTGGAGATAAATCCGCATCAATGAGGATATGGAAAACTCTTATGCCACATCTTGAATTGTGAAACGTTAATTGGGCTATTTTCTCTGTGTTAATTGTAATTTTCTCTTAGATAAATGGCGCCGCGCATCTTCTCAGCTGACGTAATGGCAACAAATGTAAGGGTACCACGTTAAAATATGAAAATTATTTAGTGAATGTTTTAGTCATTGTATACTTGAGATTCATGACAATAGCGATTCTACTTGTTATTAAAATGATTATCGTTTATATGTGGTTTTCTATAATTTGAGTAATAAGTCTATCTAACTGTTAAATCTGAAATGTGGCAAAATGTGATTCAAAAACGAAATCGCAAAAGTCTTTAAAATGAGCCATAGAGAAATTAAACGACGATCTTGACGCCAAACACTTTATTTTTATTATTCATTTTATTATTATTTTTTTAGGATAGGCATTAAATTTGTCAAAGGAAATTCTGACCTTTCGCGAATACTGCCCCCTGATATCCTCGATTTTTTCTTCTTCTTTATGACGTAATACATATTCCGTGTATGATAAGCAGTGTTTAATATTCTTTTCGGAACATGGAACACCCTCATGGCTTTTGCAGAATGAACAATTTTCGAAGCGAGCGTACAAGACCAATCTAATCCAAAAGATTCTTTTTTTTCCCACGTAATACTGTATGCAAAAAAAAAAAAAAAAAAAAAAAAAAATCCCTTTTATGTGACTTTGACCTCGTGCGTAAATGAGTTTCATGAATTCGACATTTCACATTGAATATTCATCAAAGGACAAAGACGATATTATATGAACGTGATTATTAAAAGAAAAACAAAGAAAAAAAAATGGGGCCGCGGGGAAAACAAAAAACAAAACAAAACAAAACAAAAAACAAAACAAAAACAAAAACAAAAGGACAAATAAACGATTGGACAAATATTGATCGAAATTCAAGACTGATAAGGATGTTGGCCAAAGTTACTGCTTCGGGAGAGATATGAAGATATACAGATCTATCGTTTTGTTTATATCTATATCTATTTGTATCTTCACCTCTCTATCTCCCTAATAATCAATCAATCAGTCTCTCTTCTCTCTCTCTCTCTTTTGTTTTCTTTCTCTTGTTCTTCTCTCTCTCTCTCTCTCTCTCTCTCTCTCTCTCTCTCTCTCTCTCTCTCTCTCTCTCTCTCTCTCTCTCTCTCTATATCTATATATATATATATATATATATATATATATATATATATATATATATATATATATATATATATATATATATATATATATATATATATATATGCATGTACTGTTAAATAAACTGTCGGATATAGAAAGATGTACAATCACGTGTCTGTAACGAAACAATACACGCTGATTTCCACCTTCCCCCTCTACTACATCAATATACATTCACATACACGCGCGCAGGCGGAAGGAGGGAATTAAGAGAAAGAGGAAGGGGGCGAAGGAAGGAGGAATTAGGAGAAAGAGGGAAGGGGGACGAAGGAAGGAGGGAATTAGGAGAAAGAGGGAAGAGGGTGTGGGGGAGAAGGAGAGAATAGAGAGTGAAATTAGAATGGGAAATTAAGAAGATGAATAATGAATATGAATTATTAATCAATTTACAGCTCCAGACAAGGAAGAGAATTTCCTGTTTGTCGAATTCTTTAACTTTTTTCCCCGAATCATTTTTTTTTCGACATTACTCATTCCTTATGAATACAAATTTGAATATGAACCTCATTAATATTCACTTAGAACGTCCTATTAGTAGAGAATGGTATTTTGCAATATGATCAATAAGCTATGAATATTTGATATCAAACCCACTGATTCTATAGACGATATGCACGCTCTTTGTGGACGATAAGGTGAATGCCAATGATCCATGTTGCATAATCAGCATTCAACACGTGCAAATTAGGTTAAATTGAGCGAAGACAGGAGACAGGAGACAGACCAAGTTTGAGTTTGTCCCCCTCCTCCTCCTCTCTCTCTCCGTTCCCTTGTCCTTCTCCCTCCCATCCCTCCTCCCCTCCCTCTTTCCACCCTTTCTCCCTCACCTCTTTCTCACCCTTTCTCCTTCCATCATTCTCCTCCCCCTCCCTCTCCTTTCCCCCCTTTCCTCCCCCTTCTCCTTCCCCCTTCTCCCTCCCTCCTCCCCCTCCCTCCCTCTCCCTTCACCCTCCCATCTCCCCCTCCTTCCCCCCCTTCTCCCCCCCCCCTCCTCTCCTCCCCCCCTTCACCTCCCATCCTCCCCCTCCCTCTCCTTTCCCCTCTCTCCCCTCCCCCTCCCTCTTCCTTTCCCCCCTTCTCCCTCCCATCCTCCCCCCCCTCTCCTTTCCCCCTCTCCCTCCCCATCCCCCCCCCCCCTCTGCTTCTCTGGACCCCCACCCCCTTTACCCCCACCTCATACATATGCATTATAACGCGTACTGTACCATACTATCATTATATCACGCGTTATATACCTCCTTGCTTTCACCTCACCTCCATACCCAAGTTTGCCTTCTCCTTACCTTCACCTTAGCATACTAATATACTCCACTAACCTTCCCCAGCATATGATATAACATACTCTACATATACTCCTTCCTTACAAAATTACCCTCTTATTAACCTCTACTCGTACACCTACA
>NW_020869378.1:306277-311277 GCF_003789085.1 Penaeus vannamei | reverse complement strand
GATAATGATAATGTTGATAATAATAATGATAATGATGATAATAATAATGATAATATAATAATGACGATAATGATATGATAATGATGATAATAATGATATATGATAATAATAATGATAATGATGATAATAATAATGATAATGATGATAACATTTTGATAATAATAATACCACCACACCACCAGCACCACTACTGCTGCTGCAACTACTACCACTACTACTGCTCCTAATACTATTATATTACTACTACTACCACCCCCACCACCAACAACGACAACAACAATTCACCACCACCACTACTACTACTACTACTATCACAAAAACTATTACTTCTATAACTACTATTACTATTACTGCAACTCAAGATACTACTTCTATTATTATCATAACTACTACTATTGCTGTTCCTTCTACTAGTGCTACTACTACAGGTACTCCTACAACGAGCACCACCACCACAACAACAACCGTTCCTACTACTACTACTACCATCACTACTACTACTACCACCATCACCACAACTACTACTACTTCTACTACTACTACTACTATTACTACCACCACCACACTACTTCTACTACTACCACAATCACTACTACTACTACTACTACTACTACACACCACTATTACTACTACTACTTCTACTACTACCACTACTACTACTACCATCACCACTACTACAACTACTGCTATTACTACCACCACCACTACTACAATTGCTATAGTCATACAAACGCCACCATTTATTACCGACCCTCTCGCCATGCATGTTACTACAGCTGCTGCTACACCCACCTACAAGCGCACATCTGCCCCATCATGTTCTAAACCATGTCTTCATATCATTATATACGACTAACCATTTTTCAAAAGGAAATGATCATTTATATAATCCCAATGGTTGCCGCATGATGACATAACTGTGCATCATGTCAGGTTGAATGAGATCCCTCCCTCCCTCCTTCCTTCTCTCCCTCCTCCTTCCTCCTTCTCTCCCTCCCCTTCCTCTCCAGATATCCTGCTTCCCTCCCTCCCTCCTTCTCAGTCCTCCTCCTCTTCCAGATATCCCTGCTTCCCTCCCTCCCTCCTCTCTCCCTCCCTCCCTCCTTCCCTCCTCCTCTTCCAGATATCCCTGCTTCCCTCCCTCCCTCCTTCTCTCCTCCTCTTCCAGATATCCCTGCTTCCCTCCCTCCCCCTTCTCTTCCTCCTCCTCTTCCAGATACCCCTGCTTCCCTCCCTCCTCCTTTCTCCCCCTCTTCCAGATATCCCTGTTTCCCTCCCTCCCTCCTTCTCTTCCTCCTCCTCTTCCAGATACCCTGCTTCCCTCCTCCCTCCTTCTCTCCCTCCTCTTCCAGATATCCCTGCTTCCTCCCTCCCTCCTTTCTCTCCCTTCCTCTTCCAGATATCCCTGCTTCCCTCCCTCCCTCCTTCTCTTCCTCCTCTTCCATATATCCTTGCTTCCCTCCTTCTCTTTCAGATATTCCTGCTTCCCTCCTTCTCTCCCTCTTCTCTTCCAATCTCCCTGTTTCCCTCCCTCCCTCCTCCTCTTCTAGATATCCAGCTTCCCTCCCTCCTTCACTCCTTTCCTGCCCCTCCCCCTCCTACTCTTCCTCTCACCGTCGTCCTTGTCCTACTCCTTCTCTCGTTTTTTCCCCTCCTCGTCCTTCTTTTTCCCCCTCCCTCCTCTTCCTCTTCCTTTTCCTCCTCCCTCCTCCTCCTTTTTCCCCTCATCGTCCTTCTCTTCCCCCCTCCCCCTCCCCTTCTTTTTCCTCCTCCTTCTCCTTCTTCTCCTCCCTCCCTCCCTAATCCTCCTCCTACTCTTTACCCTCCTTGCCCTCTTCCTCCCCTCCCCTTCTTCCATATCCTCCCCCCCTCATCCCCTTCCAGTTATCCCTTTGCTCCCTTCCCACTTTCCTTCCTCCCTTTCCAAATCCCTAATTTCCTTAACATCTCCCTCTTCACTAACCTCCTTTTCCAGTTCCTTAGCTCAAGCCCCACTTCTCGCCCCCTTCCCCTTTTCCCTTCCAAATCTTCCTAACTTCCCTCTTTTCGCCCTTCCTCCTCCCCTTCCATAGCCCTGCCTCCTCTCTCACTCTCCTCCTCCCTATCCACTTCTCTTCCGGATCCTCTGCCCCCTTCCCACTTTTACCCCACCCTTCCCCTTCCATAACCCTCAGCTCCCTTCTCTTCCTCTTCCTCCTTCCCCCTTCCAGATTTTGAGGCTCTTTCCCCTTCCCCCTCCTCTTCCAGATCCTTATCCTTCCTTCCCCTTCCGCCTCCTCTTCCAGATCCTTATCCTTCCTTCCCCTTCCCCCTCCTCTTCCAGATCTTTATTCTCCCTTCCCCTCCCCTCCTCTTCCAGATTCTTATCCTCCTTTCCCCTCTTTACCCCCCCCTTCCCTTTCCAGCGGTAGTCTCTAAACCCTTACAGTAATATACATAAAAGGGTGTGGCTGTACTCATCACTTGGGTTCGTCTATTACATGGATTACATTTGCTTTTTTTATGTGCTCGAGGTTACACCATTATCCATTGTCACACTTTAATTAATATATATTTATCTCTCTATATCCTATGTCATTTAATCCTTTACATTCTCACGAAACAATCATCCTTCATCCTTCTCTTGCGTAACCGACCTCTGCTAATGCAACAATGCCATAGGAGTAAAGGACCTTGTGGAAACACGTGTTCCGAGGGCGACACGCAATTTTGGACGCACTCGGCCCCCTCTCCCCATTCACGCCTGCTGACAGCCTGGTTATTCTTCGGGCCAAGTGAGTGCCAGTGCCGCGGGTGAGGCGTGGGTTCAGTTGTGTGTAAATTCGTTGTTACCCTCGAACACTTTACAGCGGACGGCTGTTGTTGGGGAGAGTGCGGAGAGTCCTCGCCGGGGGAGAATTTACGGCCATACGCGCGTACAGGCGTTTACACACATGGATACAATTACAAACTCGCGTATACATACACACGCCCACACAAACAAACGCACACATACATGCTCTCGCACAAACATAAATACACACATAAATACACGCCCACGCCCACACAAACAAACACAAACATAAACACACACATAAATACACGTACACGCCCACACAAACAAACACACATACATGCTCTCACACAAACAAACACACACGTAAACAAACAAACACACGTGCATTTTAACAAGGGGAAAGAAAGAAAGAAAAAATAAACAACAGTCAAATGGTTCGACATCCGTCCGTCTGTTCTCGGGAGGGGGAGGGGGACGGGGGGCGGGGGAGAGGGATAGGGAGATGGGGGAATATGAGAGGGAGAGGGGACGGGGTAAAGAAAGCAGGAAGGGGAAGGGAATCGGAGAAAAGGGGAGAAGGGCAGGGGGCAGAAGAGGGGGAGCGAAGAAGGCAAGAGGGAGGGGGGAGAGGGGCAGTGGATGGGAAAGGGGATTTGAGAGTGAATAAAATATGAGGGGGAAGATGGGAGGGCAAGGGGGCAGGGGTACGGGGAGGGGAGTGGGGGGAGGGTAAAGGAAGCGAAAGAAAGGAGGCGAAGGGGACAGGGACGAGGGTAGGGTGATCTAAAGGGCAAGAGAGACACGTGGGGGGGGGGGGAGAAGGTAGGGAAGACGGGGTAGGCAAGGAGGGGGGGGGAGTAGGGCAGACGGGTAGGGCAAGGAGGGGGGGGGAAGGTAGGCAAGACGGGGTAGGGCAAGGAGGGGGGGGGGAAGGTAGGCAAGACGGGTAGGGCAAGGAGGGGGGTGGGGAAGGTAGGCAAGACGGGGTAGGGCAAGCCGTTACGCCACGAGACTTTACGGTCATCTGAATGCTAAATCCATCGTCGTGGGGCTTCTAAACTCTTTATAGTCGGAGTCTTCGACCTCGGGGACTCTCAAATGACGCCCTCCCCCTTACGCAATGACACAGCAAGGGGTAGGCCGAGTCTCACTGCCCCTTTTCGCCCCCCCCCCCTCTCTGTCTGTCTTCTGTCTCTTCTCTCTCTCTCTCTCTCTCTCTCTCTCTCTCTCTCTCTCTCTCTCTCTCTCTCTCTCTCTCTCTCTCTCTCTCTCTCTCTTCTCTCTTCCTTTATCCTTTTATCCTTTATCCTTCAGTCTCAATGCTGTTAGCGCCCCCTTTTCGTCTCCCCTTCCCCCTCCTTCTCTATCTCTCGCTCGCTCTTTTTTTGGTCTTCCTGTCTCTCTTTTTTTGGGTTTGTTTGCTTGTCTGTCTGTCGGTTTATTTCTCTTTTGTTTATGTCTGTCTCTCTGTCTCTGTTTCTTTATTTTTGTCTTTGTCTCTGTCACTCTCTCTCGCTCTCTCTCTCTCTTTCTCTTTCTTTCTTACTTTCTTTCTTTCTTTCTTTCTTTCTCTTTCTCTCTCTCTCTCTCTCTCTCTCTCTCTCTCTCTCTCTCTCTCTCTCTCTCTCTCCAGCTTTATGACATGATGACCCGTCTGAAGTATGATAAAGCTACTCAGGTGGTACTGGGAAGAAACACGTACTTTTCATTCATAAAAAAAAAAAAAAAATCATTATTTCACATGGTTACGATGTGAATGTATGTGAATGAATGGATAAAATCACTGGGACTGAAGACATGAATGAAACATGAATACCAAACCTTCACACACGTATTATAACTGGAAGAATGGCTAAAAGAACGTGAAGATATTTGATATGTGGTGCAATTTAAGTACAGCTACTCGTGGAATTAATCGTTCTTTTGCCGCCGGTGATGTGAAGATCCGAGAAGTGAAATGGCAAGTTTGACAACTCGTTTCTCTGTCAAGGTTCCTTTAGAGAGAGAGAGAGAGGCATGTGATGTGCGTACAGATAGTAGAGAGAGGGAGGAGAGAGTGAGAGAGAGCGATAGAAAAAGAAAAAGAGAAAGAGAAAGAGAAAAAGAAAGAAAGAAAAAAATCACACACACGCACTCACACACACACACACACACAATATATATATATATATATATATATATATATATATATATATATATAGAGAGAGAGAGAGAGAGGAGAGAG
>NW_020869378.1:288777-298777 GCF_003789085.1 Penaeus vannamei | reverse complement strand
GATACGAGGCGCATAATCTCATAAAAAAAAGTCTGTCGGTCAGAATTGTCTCGGAAAAAAAAAATTTTTTGAGAATTTGACAGGTGAGTGACAGCTTGTGGCAGCTTTCTAGTAACGAAAGCTTCCTTGTCCAGTTTTTTTTTCTTTTTTCCTTTATGTTCTCTCTCAACTTACTGCCATCTGTCTTTTTCGATATATATATATATATATATATATATATATATATATATATAGATAGAGAGAGAGAGAGAGAGAGAGAGAGAGAGAGAGAGAGAGAGAGAGAGAGAGAGAGAGAGAGAGAGAGAGAGATTATTACACCAAAAACTTAATAATTCAATTTAAGTAATCTATCTGATCCGTATAAACATGATCGACAAAACCATTTTATAAAAAACAACGCAAATATATGACACTTATAACTAAAAAAAACAACAACAAAAAACATAGCAAATTCAAAGAGTACCTTCCAGTCTACCATATTCCATCTCCTCAACCGCTCTGCATTTTTTTCACACCCTAATTAGCAATAATTTCCACATCTACTACTTTCATCTTTTCCAAATGGCAGTTTTCCTTTTCTTCTCAGAGGCGGAAGAAAAGTTTGCAGCCTGGTTGCTCCTGACAATAAAGGGAAGAAAGAAAGGGAGGAGGGAGAGAGGAGAGGGAGGGAGAGAGGAGAGAGGAGAGGGAGGGAGAGAGAGTGAGAGAGTGGGAGGGGAGAGAGAGAGAGTGGGAGGGAGAGAGAGTGAGAGTGGGGGGAGGGAGGGAGAGAAGGAGAAAGAGAGTGGGAGGAGGAGTGAGAGGGTGGGAGGGAGGGAAGGAGAGTGAGAGAGAGAGAGAGCTCGTTACGCTGATCCGAACTAAGGGGGAGAAGAATGAGGAGAATATCATGAAAGAGAGGAAGAGAGAAAGAGAGGAAGGGAAGGAGGGAGAGAGAGAGAGGGAGGGAGGGAAGAGAAGAGAAATAGAGAGAAAAAATAAATAGGAAAGTGAGATTAGGATTATCAAATACATGATGGGGAGAAAGAAGATAAGAATAGAATGAAGAGGGAAAAAAGATAAGAGTCAAAGAGGGAAAAATACAGGGAGAATATATCAAAGAATAAGAAGGAAGGAGAGAAAAAAAAAAGAAAATGGAAACAGAAATAAAGGAAGAATATAATCAGGAACAAAAGAAGGAGAAGAGAAAGAGAAACAGGAAGAAGAGGAGGTAGGATGATATACAATATCTCACGGAAAAATGAATATAATGAATTATGAAAAAAAGAAAATGAAGAAATTAGGAAATAAAATAACAACACTGTGATATAGAATCATTGGAAAAATAAAAATAAAGAACATAACAAAGAGAGGAAAAGATAAGAGGAACAAGAACACTAAAAACTCAGGAGCGAAAGAAAAGAGATAGAAGAAAACAAAGAAAAGAAAGAAAGAAAAAACGAAAAAGGAAAGAAATTGGATAATCTACAAATACACTGGGGAGAAAGAGGAGACGAAGAATATAACAAAAGAAAAAAAAGCAAGAAAAATAAAACAAATGAAAGAAAACAACAAAAAACAAGGAATAGGATAAACAAAAGGAAAAAAAAAAGAAAAATTAGAAAACAAAAGAAATAACAAGAAATAAAGAGGGAAAACAAAGAAAAAAAATGAGGAAAAAAATGGGCGTGAAAATAAACAGAGTCGCGAAAAAAGTGGGCGTTTGCGGGCGAGACCAACGGGTGGAGTTCCGACACGTAAGTATAGCATTATCTTTCCACTTCGTAGCCTTCTGGTGCAAAGGAATTTTTCTGAAAAGGGTGTTATGTTTTTTTTTTTTTTTTTTTTTTTTTTTTTTTTTTTTTTTTTTTTTTTTTTTTTTTTTTTCTGTTTAGTTTTTTTTTTTTTTTTTTTTTACTGTTTAGTTTTTTTTTTTTTTTTTTTTTTTACTGTTTAGTTTTTTTTTTTTTTTTTTTTTTTTTTTTTTTTTTTTTTTTTTTTTTTTTTTTTTTACTGTTTAGATGTGTCCTTTAAGTGTCTCTTGTCTTGGTGTGGTGGTTGTGGTTGTGGTGAAGGGCGTAATAGATGTGGATGTTGTTGTTTTTTGTCATTGTTTTTGTTATAAGTTTTATGCTGTATTATATAGCTATGACGGGAAGAATTAATAAATCTGAAATTGTATAACCGATTTATTTTTATTTATACTTCATCTGTGAACGGTTCATGTTGCAGATTCACTTGAACCAAACATATGCAACGATATTATTAAATAACTAAATTGCAGTTATTAGAATTTATAAAATGAGAGTTAACAAAGACTTTTGATACCAAACAAGTACGAGATCTGACAGGCTAAATCTGGCTAATATGTTGTGTTTTCATTTATATGTTTATAACCACTTAACAGCCTTCATAAACTGGGCCAGAATCAGCAATTGTCATTTTAGAATCTTGATGACAAACAGACACACACTATCGACAAACAAACAAATGCGAGACAACGACAATTGCGGTGATGTCTTTAGTAATTGCAAGAAAATTAAGAAAACTTTTGTCCCTCTCTCTTTTTCTTTCTTTTTTTTCGTTATTTTTCTCTTATTTTTTCTTCTTTTCTTTGCTACATGTTTCTACGATTTTTTCTCCTTTTATTCTCTCTTCGCTAAGTCTTTCTTAAGATCTTTTTCTCTTTTTTTCTCTCTCTTCGCTAAGTGTTTCTCAAGATATTTTTCTCTTTTTTCTCTCTCTCTCTTCGCTAAGTGTTTCTTAAGATATTTTTCTCTTTTTTTTCTCTCTCTCTTCGCTAAATGTTTCTCACGATACTTTTCTTTCTCTCTTTCTCTTCGCTAAATGTTTCTTAAGATATTTTTCTCTTTTGCTTTCTCTCTCTCTCTCTTCGTAAAATGTTTCTCGCGTTATTTTTTTTCTCTCTCTCTTTCTCTTCGCTAAATGTTCCTCACGATATTTTTTTCCTTTTTTTCTCTCCCTTTCTTCGCTAAATGTTTCTCACGATATTTTTCTCCTTTTTTTCTCTTCGCTAAATGCTTCTCACTATATTTTCCTCCTTTTTCTCTCTCTCTCTCTCTCTCTTCGTTAAACGTTTTTTCACGACACTCAATTTAGCCTCCGTTTCTCCTGACAGTTCTTACGCCAATATCTCGAGAGCCGTTGGTGGAAAAGCCGTCATTTGCATAGTGCAATGTCTCTGCAATGTCGCGGAAATGGAGGTGTTATCAGATTGAACCGGCTGTGTGTCGGCGCCGAATGTGGGGGGGGGGGGGAAATCTTAATATGAACGTAGGTTTTTGTAAATGGTCTCTGTGGGATGCTGAATTCACGTTTAGAAATGAATGGTCATGGGTAAATTGATATTGATGTTAATCTTAAAGTGATTGATGATATGATGATGATAATGATGATGACAATGATGATGATGACAATGATGATGATGACAGTGATGATGATGATGATGATGATGACAATGATGATGACAATGATGATGACAATGTTGATGATGACAGTGATGATGATGATGATGATGATAATAATAACAAAAACAATAATACTGTAGATGACAGTAAGAATAACAACCAACAATATTAATACCACTACTAACAATGATAATTCCTATATTACACCCAATACCAGAGTAAAAATAACAAACTCCAAGAACAACGAGTATTAAGATGCATTACTTTAATACATAAATAACAAAAAATAATAACCTCAATAATAAAAACCGGCAAAAGGCACCAAAAAATTTAACCCGAGAACGGTTGTCAAGTTTGAAAATGGCGCCAAAAATATACAGTTACCAGCCCGTCCCTCTTTGCGGATGAGCGTGCCTTGCCTGCCCTAAGCGAGCTGATACTGTCGTTGATAAGGCTGTCTGCAGTTCTTTGCCTCCGTCGCCTCCGCCAGACAAGCGTGACGTCTGGAAGGGCATGGCGGCGTTGGAGGTTTTCGTCTGCAAGAGGGAAGGGGAAGGGAGGGTTGGGAAACGGAGGGAAATGGGAGAGGGAGGGAGTGGGGAATAAACGGAGGAAGAGGGGGGGATTTTTGGAGGAAGGGAAGTAGGGAGGGAGGGAGGGAGAGAGGGGGAAGGAGAGGCGGAGAGACAGACAGACAGACAGACAGACAGACAGACAGACAAAGCCAGAGAAGAAGAAAACGCCTAGATAAAATGCCTCACAGCACCGCAGACGCAGCACACCGACCCAACATCCGGGCACTAACACGCGTCCGAAAGCGTGACCCACCAGTACCGGGCGACGCGGAACAGTATCCGGCGAAGCTCAAGTCGCAGCCGAAGGAGGACCTCTCGCCTACAGGACTACAAGGACCCCGCCCTCCAACCCATAGGATATTGCTTACCATACTCCCTTTGTGATATCTTTCTATGGCCCAGGTTTAACAATATCTATCAATAAATGAATATTTTATAACAATATCTATCAATAAATCAATATTTAATAACAATGTCTATCAATAAATCAATATTTTATTACAATATCTATCAATAAATCAATATTTTATTACAATATCTATCAATAAATCAATATGTTATTACAATATCTATGTCAATAAATCAATATGTTATAGAAATGTCTACATGTCAGTAAATCTGTATTATAGAAATATATATGTATCAATAAACCAATATGTGTTATAGCACCATGTCAATAAATCAATATATGTACACAAATATACACATGTATTCACACACACATGCACATGGAGCGAAAAGTATTACCAGATCGAGTGTACAGTCGTGTGCAATCGTAGTAAAAAAGAAATGCAACGCCAAACACCACCACGAGTTGCATTCACAGACGTGTACATAAGTATGTGATTCAACGACCACTTAGGCATTCATAAGTGACTCATACCCAATATTCGGGCGCATTAAGGGCGGCGATGAGGCGGCATGCAATCGGATCAGACGTGTAATCTTGGGTTTAAGCTCGTTACCCAGAGTGATAGATCTTCTTAGGTTATTTTCCGAAACTTGAGATTCATAATTTTGCTGTTAAGTTGCAGGGTTTAAATGCGCTTTGCACTGATGATGTATTTCATTTATATCTTTGATTTTATACGAATATGAATGTTTATAACGCATAGAGTCCTAAATTTGTAATGGGATCGAACACTAAGCCTATATTTGACTCCGATATCTTTTATATTTTCTACGTAAAGAAAGAAAGAAAGAAAAAGCTGTCTCTAACATCCTTCCATACACATTCTAAGCCTCCCCCCCCCCCCCCGCACACCATAAAATCCCTCTTTTTCGTCTTCATTTCGAGTTCATGAAGCATATTCGACTCACACGCTTCGAAGCTCCGAACGAGTGCGCAATATCTCGAGGCTCTGAAGCGTCTGCTATTGCGCCAACGGAATCGGATGCACTAGTCCGAACGATTCAAAGGGATCGGACAAGTTTCGCGCAAATAAGATCACCGAATCAAAACTTTAGCGGATGATAAGAAAAGAAAAAAAAAGCAGTTGCAATTTGTTTGATGGAATTTGGCGATTTCCTTAACTTTATGGACAGGCTGGGTTGATGATTCTGATTAGGTTGAGGAGCTCACTTTGTTGCTACTAATATTTGTTTTTCGTTTTCTATTCCTTTCAATATCTGCATCTATAAATTTTTATCTACCAATCTCTGACGCTCATTCACTCAATTACACACGCGCACACACACACACACACACACATGCGAGAGAGAGAGAGAGAGAGAGAGAGAGAGAGAGAGAGAGAGAGAAGAGAGAGAGAGAGAGGAGAGAGAGAGAGAGAGAGAGAGAGAGAGAACAGATAGATAGATAAATAAATAGAAAACATATGTAAATAAATAAATAGACAACAGATATGTAAATATATAAATAGAAAACAGATATGTAAATAAATAGAAAACAGATATGTAAATAAATAAACAGAAAACAACTATATAAATAAATAAATAGATCTACGTGTGTATGTATATCCTTCCGTTAGCTTTTTCGCTAATGCATTTACTCCCAAATCTTCCTTTCTCCGGCACCGTTATCATCGACCAGCAGCCATTTCACGTAGAGAACATTAAAATCCCAAACTTCATTCTTCCACATTCCACCATTATATCGGCTCCACGTGGCTTTTCTTTTCGAGACATTTTCCCGTTTTCTTTGGCGGGAAAAAATAAGGTTGGGAAGGGAGGTTATTATATACCGTTTTTATGAGGATATTTTTGGTGTTTTTATTTCCGTTCTCATAAGGTTTTGTTTTGGCGTTGTGTGTATTTATCGATCATGTTTTAGGATGTTTTATTTTCGTGTTTATAAGCCTTTGTTTTATCGTTCTTTATCCGATGTTATTTTGTTTTCTTCTCGAGGCATTTTCCCGTTTTCTTTGACTGAAAAAAAAATAAGGTTAGGAGGGGAGGTTATTATATACCGTTTTTATGAGGATATTTTAGGTGTTTTTATTCCCGTTTTCATAAGGTTTTGTTAGACTTTATGTACATTTTCTGATCATATTTTAGGTGGTTATATTTTCGTTCTCATAAGCCTTATTTTTGTAATTCTGAATCCGATGTTCTTTTGTTTACCTCTGACCCTCTCTCTTGTTTACCAGGGATTCATTTCGAGGTTTAATAGGTCATTTATTTAACGATCTTTTGTAGACTCCCATGCAGATTGTATTTTTGTTTTGTTTCTTTAGTATTCATGAAGTTGGGGACTGTTTTATTTTTTTTAATTGACGAATATATATATATATATATATATATATATATATATTTTTTTTTTTTTTTTTTTTTTTTTTAATTGACGAAAAGCATTCATTCACATGCCTTATGCTTCATTCATTCGTTATTTATTGTTCGTTGTGATGCTTCTGAAGTTTGGAGAATAGTCTTCAGTGCAAGCATAAATAAAGCTGTATTGTGTGTGTGTGTGTGTGATTGTACAAGGGTGGCTGTACCTGTGTGTAAGTATGAGTGTGTATGTATATAGGCGTGAGTGTGTGTGTTGCAAATATCACTGATACTTTTCTGGCTCTCCTATTTGCATGGAATTGCAAAATTTCATGCACAGAAGGGATTGAATTTCAATAAGATTTTTCCATTTGGGGGCTACGTGGAGCTTTAACAATTCATAAGCGCAAACGCACACACACACACACACACACACACACATACACACACACACACACACAGACATACACACGCACGCACACACACACACCACACACACACACACACACACACACACACACACACAACACACACACACATACACACACACACACACACACACACACACGCACGCACGACACACACACATATAAACAAACACACAGGTATCCTTTCTCAAAACACAAACACGCACTCACACACCACACGGCCCCCCCCCCTCACACACGTACACCCCCCACACACATATACACCCCCCTCCACACACGTACACCCTCCCTCCCCCCACAACGTACTCACACACACACACGTACACCCCCCACACACGTACACCCCCCCCACACACACGTGCACACACTCGTATACCCCACCTCCTCCCTCCACACACGTACACCTCTCCCCTCCCCACACACGTACACCCCCTCCCTCCTCCCCACACACGTACACCCCCTCCCTCCCCCACACACGTACACCCCTCCCCTCCTCCCCACACACGTACACCCCCTCCCCTCCTTCCCACACACGTACACTCCCCTCCCCTCCTCCCCACACACGTACACTCCCTCCCCTCCTCCCCACAACACGTACACCCCCTCCCCTCCTCCCACACACGTACACCCCTCCCCTCCTCCCCACACACACGTACACCCCCTCCCTCCTCCCCACACACTAACCCCCTCCCCCTCCCCACACACGTACACCCCTCCCCTCCTTCCCACACACGTACACTCCCTCCCCTCCTCCCCACACACGTACAACCCCCTCCCCTCCTCCCACACACCCCCACCCCCCCTCCTCCCCACACACGTACACCCCTCCCCTCCTCCCCACACGTACACCCCCTCCCACACACGTACACCCCCTCCCTCCTCCCCACACACGTACACCCCCTCCCCTCCTCCCCACACACGTACACCCCCCTCCCTCCTCCCACACACGTACACACACACACGTAACACCCCCTCCCCTCCTCCCACACACGTACACCCCCTCCCCTCCTCCCACACACGTACACCCTCCCTCCTCCCCACACACGTACACCCCCTCCCCTCCTCCCCACACACGTACACCCCTCCCCTCCTCCCCACACACGTACACCCCCTCCCCTCCTCCCACACACGTACACCCCCTCCCCTCCTCCCACACACCCTCCCCTCCTCCTACACCCCCTCCCTCCTCCCCACACACGTACACCCCCTCCCCTCCTCCCCACACACGTACACCCCTCCCCTCCTCCCACACACGTACACCCCTCCCCTCCTCCCCACACACACCCCTCCCCTCCTTCCCACACACGTACACCTCCTCCCCCTCCCACACACACGTACACCCCCTCCCCTCCTCCCCACACACGTACACCCCTCCCCTCCACCCCACACACGTACACACACACACACGCCCCCCTCCCCCTACACCCCCCCTCCTCCCCACACACGTACACGCCCTCCACACACGTACACCCACTCCCCACACACACCACCCCCTCCCCCCACACACACCACCACACACGTACACCCCCTCCCTCCTCCCTTCCCCTCCTGACACCCCCTCCCCACACACGTACACCCCTCCCCACACATCCTCCCCACACACACACACACACACGGACCCAAAACGCAATCACGTCCACTCAGCCCCCATGTAATAAGAGGATTAAGGAGCCAAGTCTTTTCTTTTCTGATATCAAAAAAAAAGGGGGACCAGGGGACCGTGTGTGATTGGGGGATAATTCTCATAAATGCCGCTGGCCTTTAATAGAGAGAACAGAAACGCTGGGTCATCCTTTCTGTTGTTGTTGTTGTTACTTTTGCTGGTTTGGTTCTCTTTTTTTTCTGTTGTTTTTCGTTTTTTTTCGCTGTTCTGTTTCTGTTTCTGTCTGTCTCTGTTTGTCGCTGCCTCTGTCTTTCTGCTCTTTCTCTCTCTCTCTCTCTCTCTCTCTCTCTCTCTCTCTCTCTCTCTCTCTCTCTCTCTCTCTCTCTCTCTCTCTCTCTCTCTCTCTCTGTTTCTTCCTTGTTTTAAGTTTAGAAAAAAAAAATCATTTTTATCAAGCAAATGAAAAAATATATATATATTTATCCTATTTTTCTCTTTGTTTCTGAAACAATATAAAAGAATGAAACATGAAAAAAAAATATTTGTAATTCGAAATATCCAATCACAAAATATTTTTATTCCACTTTTTTTTTTTTTTCTTTTTTTTTTTGCCGGTCATAATGATCGCGGATCGAAATGAAAAAAAAAGAAAATATATATATATATATAATATATATATATATATATATATTATTCCTTTATCTCCTCTTAATGACGCTGAACTCTTTTGTTCAGTAAAGGGAGTTTTTCACAAGGGCGACTGAGGGAGAAAGGGTTGTGGCGGGGGGTGGGGGGGGGGGGGGGGGGAGGTCACCCTTGGCTTTTAGATGAAAGGGGGAGGGGAGGGGGAGGCTAATAAGGGGGGTTGAGGGTGAGGCTTATTGGGGGGGTGAGGGTGAGGCTAATAAGGGGGGGTGAGGGTGAGGCTAATAAGGGGGGGGTGAGGCTTATTAGGGGGGGTTATAAAAGGGATTTGGGGGGTTTTAGGGACTGGGAGACGGAGAGAGGGGGGGGAAGGGGAAAAGGTTGGGGAATAGGAAGGGGAAGAGGAGAAAGGGTGGGGGAGGGGGAGACAGAGAGAAAGGGGGAAGGAGGGGAAATAGGAGAAAGGGAGAGGGAAGAAGGTGGTAAAAGTGGAGAGGGGAAGAAAACGAGAGAGAGGAACGGAGAAAGGGAAGGGGGAAGAAGAGTTGGGAAATGAAAAAAGGGAAGAGGAGAAAGGGAGGGAAGGAGGGGAATACAGAGAGAAAGGGGATGAAG
>NW_020869378.1:276277-283777 GCF_003789085.1 Penaeus vannamei | reverse complement strand
CGTTTAGGGTTTTTCCGTTACAGTGAATGCTTTTTTTTATATTTTAGTTCGTACGACCGGAAAGCGGGGATGTCAATCATGAGCGTAAATGCCCAATTCAGATGGAATAAGCAATCGAATTGTTTGTTTACTTATCTATTACTTTATTAAACGGTTTGCTTGTATTTTCACCGTTTCTTTGTTTCTCTTGCTCATTGTGAGTGATGGTGGGTTTCGTTTTCAAGACAGGCGAATCTTTTCCAAGGACACGGTCGAGAGTCAAGACCGGGGACTTTTACTCACTGCTATCTGCCCGCCGGTCGATAGTCACCCTGGTTTATTACAAGCCCTTTATCGTCCCCCTTCCTTACCCCTCTGCTCCGCTCCCATCTCCTATCTTCTCCCCCTTCTTCTCATTTCCCCTTATTTCCCCCCACCTACGCATCGCCTTCTTCACTCCCCTCTCCCCCCCTCCCCTTCCCTTCCCCTCTCCTGCTCAGTGATGGAAATTTCCACGCCTACGAAAGAGGTGATCATTTAAGAACATCGATTAAGTTAATGGTGGCGATTCTCTTTTGCCGAAGAAGATTGGGATAATTGGTAATTTCGAATGCACTCATGGTTATATAGGCCTATGGAATCTTTACATGGATTCTGCCTTGTGAAAGTTGTGTAGGCCTACCGTTATAACTAGTAAAATCAGCCTCAGTCCATCAGCTGTTGTGTACGAAAATAACGAAATTATTTAGAGCGAAAGGGAAAGGCAGGCAGTAAGCAGACAGACAGAAACAGAAACACACATGCAAGAGAATAGGAAGGAAGGGAGACAAATAGACAGTCATATAGGAAATGTTGAGTGGAAGGGGAAGGCAGACAAATAATATACACACAGACAGATACATAGGAAGAACAGATACATAATGTGAAAGTAGGAAAAGGCTTTCAGACATACAGATACAGACCGAGGCACAGATATGCTGACAATACTCATATAGTATTCGCAAATCTTGACTTAAGCTTTGACTGTTATGTTCGAAAAGGGTGAAAGTTTACGATAGTGAAACCCAACAAATCCAGAATCGCTTTTTTCGCAGGGAGAGAAATAGAAAAAGTGGGCATCATTTAAATCATATAAAAAAAAGTAGAAACGCAATGTCGCAACCGGGCAGTTCTAGGAAAGAATTGCAAAGAAAGAAGCACAGCTAAAAAAAAAGAGAGGCCGTCTACAGCAGTCACTGCGCCGCTATATTAACGGGGTTGTTTGCAACACCTCCTGCGGCGCGCTACTCTCCTCTGTTTTCATAAGAGGTGGTAACACTATCTTCGGCCTCGTAACCATCTTCCTGAGCCGGTCCGGTCTTCTACTCTACATCTAGCTCTCGTGTATCGTTACCTATTCTCCTACCTCTGTCCTCTGGGTTTCTGTCTCGTCTTCTCACTGTCAGCTTCTGTCTCTCTCTCTGTCTGTGGTCTGGTTTCTGTCCTCTCACGTCTTCTGTCTTCTGTCTCCGTCTCTCACTGTATGTCTGTCATCTGTCCCTCTGTCTGTCTGTCCCCTGTTCTTGTCCTCCTGTCCTCTGTCTCTGTCTCTGTCTCTGTCTCTCTCTGTCTCTGTCTCTCTCTCTCCTTCTCTCTCTCTCTCTCTCCATCTCTCTCTCTCTCTCTCTCTCTCTCTGGACTCTCTTCTCATCTCTCTCCCTCCTCACTTCTTCTCATCAGCTCCACTTCACTACACACACACACAACACACACACCCGGCACACACACACACACACACAACCACCCCACCACACACACCCACCAACACACACATTTATTCCAGTACAGTATGCGCTGCCGGTCTTTCAGTACAGCGACTTGCACACAAATTCTTAAACAAGGAATGTAGATGGGTTGATACCATTTTAAACTGGCTATTTATACATCGTGAGAGAGCACGGGGGCGGGGATAGTGTTGCGGACTCGGGGCCTCCCCTCTCACTCGCAGCCCTTCGCATCTCTCTTGCTCCTTCTCTCATCGGCGGTCTCCTAGAGTCGTCCTGCGTCTCCATCACTTTCCTCTCCTCTCTTTCTCTCTCTCGGCTCTCAAATGTCCTCTCCTCTCTGGGTCTCCGTCTCAATGGAGTTCTGCGCTCGTCTCGTCCCTCCTACAAGCACATCTCAATCCTCTCAATCATCTCATCTCCTCTCTCGTCGTCCCTTCTCCTCATCATCTCAGAGGGACGATGCTCGGAGGTGAGAGCATAGATGAGCAGAGAGATATCTCGATAGAAGATCGGGAGAGGTGAGAGAGAGGGTGAGAGAGAGAAGAGAGATAGAGAGGGAGAGGTGCACGGGAGAGGCATCTAGAGACGAGAATAGAGAGTAAGAAGATGCGGATGAGGTCTCCTCTCGGAGGGTGCAGACGATGATGCATGTATCGCAGTCAGGAGGCACTGTAAGCAGAGTCGGTAGAGGCCGTGGACTGCTCCGAGAGAATGAGAGAGGAGAGATAGTAAAGCAGAGGGAGACCGTGGGAGTGAGAGAGCATAATGAGAAGAGAGACTGGATAGAGAGGGAGAGGGAGGGAGAGATGAGAGAGAGAGATAGGACATAGGGAGGTGAGAGATGAGAGAGAGATGGATAGATGAGGGGAAGATGGGAGGGAGAGATGAGAGAGAGATAGAGAGAGAGGGAGAGATGGAGTAGAGAGATGGAGAGAGGGAGAGGGAGGGAGAGATGAGAGAGAGATGGATATGAGAGGGAGGGAGGGAGAGATGAGAGAGAGAGAGAGAGATAGAGAGGGAGGGGAGGGAGAGATGAGAAGAGAGAGAGATAGAGAGGGAGAGGGAGGGAGAGATGAGAGAGAGATGGATAGAGAGGGAGAGGGAGGGAGAGATGGAGAGAGGGGAGAGATGAGAGAGAGATGGATAGAGAGGGAGAGGGAGGGAGAGATAAGAGAGAGAGAGAGATAGAGAGACAGACAGAAGACAGAAAAAAGAAAGAGTACACATTGATTGTGGTAATTTTATTTTATTGATACCTTACTTGCAGTTTCCTTTGTAAGTACACCCCCCCCCCAAAAAAAAAAAAAAAAAAAAAAAAAGATAGAAATTATTGTTCCTGAGGAAATGACTTATCATATCATCATCATGTGTGCAAGGTACAACAGGTTGGATATGTTATTTTAGGGGTCCTGCGTGTGGTCCTGGATTCAGGTGCAGTGATGAATCCGGACTCATTTTCGTTGATCGAACGTGGTGTTTCGTAATTCAGTTCTTCAGGGTGGGGAGGGTTCGTCGTGAAAATTCTCCTCAAGTCAGCTCGCTTCTACAATCGTCACTCTACTATCTCGTGTCTCGGTCTCTCTCTCTCTGATGTTCTTCCTCACCTCTCTCTCGTGACATTCGGTGAAGAAGACAACGTCAAGGAAAAATGATACACACTCAGATCTAAGCATTTTCTGGGGATGCTCGGGATGCAACTGGCATGTCTTCTGAGGGACCTCCTCTGATCCTCGAAGGATCTTTGCGGAGGTCCTGAGGCGTAGGATGAGGGTGGATCTAGCGGTGCATAGGGGCACTAGAACATGCCAGATCTATCGCATAGACAGAAACTACGCACGAGACAGATAAACCACTTGGCGTCGAAGGTCTCGAATACAGTGACATGTGGGTACCGGCTTTTTTGAGTAGATGGCGAGTGCTGGAAGAGGGTTCTATAGGTGGGGCACAGCACAAGACAGATCACAGTATCAGACAGATAAACAAACAGAAATAGAACAGAACCATAACGCAAAAATAATGGTGTGAAAAGGGAGAAGGATTGGGAGGGGGGGAGGGGGAGGGTGAATAGAGGGATAGGGGCACGGAAACAGACAGACAGACAGACAGAATACGACACAGATAGACAGATAAACAAACAGAAATAGAAACAAACGCAAAATATAAATGTGTGAAAAGGAGAAGGATTGGGAGGAGGAAGGGAGGTGGAAGAGGGATAGGGGGATCAGACAGACAAGAAATAGACAGAATACGACAGACAGACACCGATAAACACAGAAATAGAAACAGACGCAAAAATAAATGTGTGAAAAGGGAGAAGGATTAGGAGGGAGGAAGGGAGGGTGGAAGAGGGATAGGGGGACAGATAGACAGAATACGACAGAAAGACAGATAAACAAACACAGAGACAGAAACAAACGCAAAAATAAAATAAAACATCCAAACTAACACGCTCGACACAGGTCCGCAAATATCCGATCAGAAGATAGACAGAGAGACACAGATAGACAGGATAAAAAAAACACATCTCATCACAAGACAAAACAGAACAGACAGGAGAAAAAAAAAGACAGAACAAACAGACACCAGATAGACAGGAGGAGTAAACTCACCGACACAGACAGGCGTCTCATCGCAACAGGATACAAGGAGAGAAGAAACAGACTACAACAACCAGTATCTACTAGACAGGAGAAAAAAAGACACAGACAAACAGACACACGAACAGAGAAAAAAAACAACACAGACAAACAGCCACACAAACTCAGATCAGGAGAAAAAAAGACACACACAGACAGGCGTAGACGGCTGTGATGGGAAAGGAGGTAGTGGTGTGTTACAGGTGCTTCCTCTGTGAAGATGACGGTGAGGTCGCGGTGCCAGACGTACGACGAATACGCTGGGGTGGTGACAACAGAGGAAGAAAACCCACTGTTTTATCACTCTGCGGGAGGGCGAGGGAGAGGAGAGAGGGGAGAGGGGGGAGAGAAGAGGGAGGAGAAGGGGGGGAGAAAGGGAGAAGGAAAGGTGAGAGGGAGAAGGAAGAGAGGAGGAAGAGGTGGAGAAAGGGAGAAGGAAGTGGGAGAGAAAGGAAGAAGGAAGGGAGGGACAAAAAGCAGAAGAAGGGGAGAAAAGGGACGGAATAAGGGGGTGAGAAAGGGCAGAAGGAAGCGGGTGAGAAAAGGGAAGACAGGAGTGGGAGATGAAAGGAGCCGAAAGGAACGGCTGAGAGGGAGAAGGGGGCGCAGAAAGGAAGAAGGGCAGGAGAGTGAAAGGAAGAACTAAGGAAAAAGGAGAATGGAACAAGAAGGGAAAGTAGAGGTGAACAGAGAACAGAGAAAAACACGGGGAGAGAGCAAGACACGGTATAGCAGGGAGACGAGGGAGGAATCGTAGGAATGAATGGCAAAGGGAGAATAGACTAGAAGGCGGGAAGATGAGAAGAGCAAAGAAAGGAAAAGCGGAACAGGAGGGAGAGTCTGAAAGGGAAAATAGGAGAGCTGGATAGACGGTGGAAAAGAGAAAGGAAGACGAGAGAGAGGGAATAACAGGAATACAAGAAAAGAAGGAGAGCGAAAGGAGGAATACAGGGAAACGGGAGAGCAGATGCAAAAGCGACGGAGAGTTTGAAAGATCAACAGGGAACCTGCGAGTCTAACATTATAAACAGAATTGTTCTCTCTCTCGCTCCTCTCTCTGCCCTCTCTTCTCTCTCTCTCCTCTCATCTTCTTCTCTTTCTCTCCCTCCTCTTCTCTCTCTCTCGTCTCTATCTCCTCTCGTCTCTTCCTTCTCTTCCCTTCATCTCTCTCTCGGTCTCTCTCTCATCAGTCCCTCTCCTCCCTGCTCCCTCTGCGCCTTCCTCTCCTCTCGCCGCTCTACCCATTCAGGTCCCTTCTCTCTCTCTCTCTTATCGGTCTCCTCTCGTGTCATCTCTCTCCTCTCTCGTCCTCTCTCCCTCTCTCCACTCCCTCTCCGCCTCACCTCCCTCGCCTCGTCCCTCTCCTCCTCCCTCTCCTCTCTCTCTCTCTCCTCGGGGCTCTCCGATGTTCTCAATTCATCCCTGTATCTCTCTCTCTCGGTTCTCTCTTCTCGTCTGCTCTCTCTAAGAGGGAACATTCGTTTGTTACTTAATTAATTGCTTGCTTTGATAGTATTTTTCCTTTCTCTCGCGCATGTCAGACACAGTATGTTAATTATAAAAGCTAGAAAATAAAACTACTCGAACTAGAAGCTTATGCGAGGAAGAGAGTTTTAAGAAACACTGTGTGTGTGTGTGTGGTGTGTGTGTGTGTGGATGTGATGTGTATTGTGTGTGCTGTAGTATGTCGTGTGTGTGTGTGCTGTATGTGGTGGTGTTGTTGTGGTCGCTGTTTGTGTGAGAGAGAAGAGATGCAGAGATGACCGGGTAGAATCTGTTAGGCTATGTGCCGGTCCGGTTATCAGTATCACTCTCCGCTTTAACCAAAGACTTGATGGTAAAGTGGGGCACCGAGATACCTCAGTAGAGAGAATTGCTGATCAACACAGGACGATGTCTTGCTCTGCCCGTGGTCTAACTTAGGGCGTCAGAGAGACGAGAGATCGAGAGAGAGAGATGGAGAGAGAGAGAGATGAAGTCAGATATCTCTGTGGACTCAAAACTTGAGCTAAAGGCAGACGAAAAATGACAAAACGAGAGCCTTATCATCGAGAATCAAACGAGACAGGGTGGTAAGTAGACAGCAGAGAGAGAGAGAAACTGAGAGAGGGGGTGGTGTGCAGCACGAGAGAGAGACGAGAGAGAGAGAGAGAGATTGACGAGAGAGTAACGACTCGAGATCGTACTCTCGATCCGCCGCAGACCCCTCATCCTCCTCTCCCCTCAGCATCCACAAATGAGAGAGGCGAGACGGGGGGACAAAAGACGCGGATGAATGTGCGAAGGAGAGAGAGAGAGAGAGAGAGAGAGAAAGAGGGTTAGAGGTGGTGAGAGAGAACGAGAGAGACAGAGAGAGGAGAGAGAGAGAGAGAGAGAGAGAGAGAGAGAGAGAGAGAGAGAGAGAGAGAACGAGAGAGAGAGAGAGAGAACACATGGAGAAGACGAGCTTACGAGGAGAGATGAGAGAAGGAGAGAGAGAGAAGAGAGAGTGAATACAGGTTGTACCCATCCCCTCACCATACTCATCTCTGCCGGCCTAAGAATATGGATCAACTTAATAGGTTTGTTATGCCAGACGAATGTTAAGAACATTGGTAACATAACTGTCAACGTCAAACGCGTTGCGCCTGCTGACCTGGATGCGTCCCCTTGAAGGTGTCGACCAGGGTAGGCACGTGCGAAGAGGGGATATTGGTCTCGCGTTCACCGTCATTCGACGAATGAATGGCAGAATCAGTTTGTACTGTAGTGTGTAGACTCTCTGCCTGGAGTCGGACGACAGACAGGTATCCACCCGGAACATCGAGGGTGGAAGATAGCGCATGGGGGGGGAGAGGGACGAAGGGACAGGTACGGAGAAAGGTGGGGGGGATAGAGATGGGATAGAAGGGAGGGAGGAGGGAGAGGGAGAAAGGAGGGGAGAGAGATGGACGAGGAGGCGAGAAGGGAGACAGGGAGGGTGAGAAAGATGGAGAAAAGGGGGAGAAGGGAGAGGGAGGGAGAGAAAAAGATGGAAAGGGAGGGAGAAAGAAGAAAGAGGAAACATGAAAAGAGCGGAGGGAAGGGAGAAAGGACGGAAGAGAGAATGAGTCGGAGGAAGGGATAAAGAGGAAGAGAAG
>NW_020869378.1:266277-271277 GCF_003789085.1 Penaeus vannamei | reverse complement strand
GTATGTGTGTTCATGCATCTCAAATCCCTTTCAAGATATTTCAATACAGTATTAAATAAAGCCAAAATACTCGCGCATATATTCCCAAACAAACCGAAAAAATATATATATTCCTTTCCTCAAATCATTAATAAAATGTCGATTTGGCAAAAGATCACGTGATTTGTGATCTGTGGACCCTTGGCATCAGCATTTGTTATTTTTTCCCTGTGTGGTTTAAGGTAATTGCATGATAAAGCCACTAGACCGGTAGGTAAGAGGGAAAGAGAGAGAGGGAGGAGGAGGAGGGAGAGAGAGGGAGGGAGAGAGAGAGAGAGGGAAGAGAGAGAAGAGAGAGAGAGAGAGAGAGAGAAGAGAGAGAGAGAGAGGGAGGGAGGGAGGGAGGGAGGGAGGAAGGAAGGGAGGGAGGGAGGGAGGGAGGGAGGGAGAGAGAGAGAGAGAGAGAGAGAGAGAGAAGAGAGAGAGAGAGAGAGAGAGAGAGAGAGAGAGAGAGGGAGAGAGAGAGAGAGAGAGAGAGGAGAAGAAGAGAGAGAGAGAGAGAGAGAGGGAAGAGAGAGAGAGAGGAGGGGAGGAGAGGGAGGGAGGAGGGAGGGAGAGGAGGGAGAGGGAGAGGAGAGAGAGAGAGAGAGAGAGAGAGAGAGAGAGAGAGAGAGAGAGAGAGAGAGAGAGAGAGAGAGAGAGAGAGAGAGAGAGAGAGAGAGAGAGAGGGGGGGGGAGGGAGAGAGAGAGAGAGAGAGAGAGAGAGAGAGAGAGAGAGAGAGAGAGAGAGAAAGGGAAGAGAGAGAAAAGAAAGAGAAGGGGAAAGAGAGAAAGAGAGAGAGGGGGGGAGGAGGGGAGATCAGAAAAAGAGAGAGTAGAAAGAGAGAGGAGGGGGAGGGAGGAGGGAGAGGGAAGATCAGAAGAGAAAGAGAGAGACAGAGGGAGGGGGGAGGTGAGAGAGAGAGAGAGAGAGAGAGGAGAGAGAGAGAGGAGGAGGGAGGGAGAGGAAGGGAGAGAGACAAATAGACAAAAAAAAAAAAAAAAAAAAAAAAAATCATATAAATAGATTTATATTGCGGAAGTAAACTGTACTTCATATCTTTCAAGCGTCTAAATTAAATGAGCATAAAATAGAATTTCCTTTTTTATTGAATATCCAAATATCTGCGTGAGACTTTCATTGCAAATAGCATCAGTTAAGATACGTATATATGCATATACTTATTATTACACTTCAGAATTCAGACCCAAAACTGAAACAACATTCAGTTTTCACTTTAAAAGCAGATTATACAACATTATGTAATATCTATTGTCCAGTCTTTTTGTCTGTATGAAATCCCAAGCGGAAAATATTTCACACAACGTTTATATATAATATTTTGGTACATCTTTGTTAACTAAATTCATGGAAAAGTTCGTATTGATATTATTATATATGTACACTTTACTTGTTATTTCGAGAGCAACATTTTCACACAATATTTCTAATTAGATCGTATATTACTGTAGCACATACACACAGATGTATATATATGTGTGTGTGTATATGTGTATTTATATACATGTACACACACACACACACACACACACACGCGCAAACAAACCCACACATATACAAACACTTATGCGTATGTATATACACACTAAAACACACACACATACAAACAACACACGCACACACACACACACACACACATACATCACATCTATCTATCTATCTATCTATCTATCTATCTATATGTGTGTGTGTGTGTGTGTGTGTGTGTGTGTGTGTGTGTGTATGTGTGTGTGTAGTGTGTATGTATATATATATATATATATATATATATATATATATATATATATATATATATATATATATATATATATATATATATATATACATACATCCCATCAACAACACCCTATGCCCTCCGCCCCCCCCCCCACCTTTCCCCCCGAATCAGAACACAATTTTCAATTTTTCTTTTTTTTCTTCTTTCTCTCCTCAGATTGCGGAAGCAGGGGAAGTGTGCAGGCGGAGTGTCGTCTCACGCTTGGCCCGCACGCGCTAAGTGTACTGAAGACACTGAGAGTTAGAGTCAGGATGATATCCTATGTCGATAATTATCATTCTGCTGGTGAGTTTTTTTTTTTTTTTAGTGTATGTTGTTGTTGTTGTTGTTTTAAGTGTATGTTGTTTTTTTTTGTTTTTTCTTTGTTTTGTGTTTTGAGTGGGATATTTTTTTCTGTGTGTGTGTGTGTGGGGGGGGGGGGGGGGTGTATATAGGCACGAAGGAAAAATGCGTGTACTTCTATGTATGTATAAAGATTTCGGTATACACATATAAAACAAAATTTTACTTAAAAAGAAAAAAAATACACAGACATATATGCACAAAAAAACAAAAAAATCATACACACACACACACACACACACACACACAAACAAACACACACACAAGACCCCTTTCTTCCTCAACTTTAATTTTCTTTTTTTTTTTTCCTTTTTTTTTTATGGCACACCAGCTCTATCTTTCTCTCTCTCTCACACAACAAAGATTAAGCTCACCAAGTTCGCCTAGTGTCCAGGTAAATGTACAAACTACTTTAGAAACTCCAATGAAGTAAGAAAAGTATAAAGAAAAAAAATCGTAATAAAGTAAGGGAAGTAAAATCAGTATTAAAGATAAAAACGAAGGAAAATGGAACACGGATTCAGAATATTGACTGCTAACATCACGGTAGTCAAATTTCTGTGCAGATTTTGTTATTATATTATCTTTATTGATATAATTATTATCATTATTGTTATCATTATTATCATTGTTGTTGTTGTTGTTATTGTCATTATTGTTATTGCTATTATTATCATTACTGTTATTATTACCATTATTATCATCATTATTAGGTATTATCATCATATATATCATCATCATCACCATCACCATCCCATCACCATCATCACATCATCATCACCATCATCATCATTATTACTATTATTATTATCATTATAATTATTGGCATTGCCATTATCAATATCATTACTATCATCATTATCATCAATATTATTTGGACTATTACCATTATCATATTGTGTGAGAGATAGGAGTGGAGGACAGAAATAAGTAGATTATTATAATCACTTAAAAGCAATCATTATATGAATACTGCAATGCCCGGGACAGACTTAACAACTTTTTTCTTTCTTTTTTTTTAACTTCTTATCATTTATCAATATATTTGAGCGAGATATCAGTATGGATTCAAAACAGACATCCTCTTATGAGTGAAGCTGTTAACTCTCAAGAAAGAATTTGTATTCGTTCTAAGCAGCTTCGTTGTAATAGAAGAAAAAAAATGTGAAAAAAAATATTGACGAGGACGTGTCATATTATATATATATATATATATATATATATATATATATATATATATATATATATATATGTGTGTGTGTGTGTGTGTGTGTGTGTGTGTGTGTGTGTGTGTGTGTGTGTGTGTGTGTGTGTGTGTGTTATATATATATATATATATATATATATATATATATATATAATATATATATATGTATATATATACATATACATATTATATATATATATATATATATATATATATATATATATATATATATATATATATATATATATATATATATATATATATATAATATATATATATATATATATATATATATATATATATATATATATATATATATTTTGTTGTGTATGTGACGAGGTATGTTTGTGATGAATATAACTGTATATCAGGGCATATATGGAGGTAGATAAATCAATTGATAGATAGATAGAGAGACAGATAAAGACAGATAGATAGATAGATAAACGAATAGATAGAAAGACAGATATAAGGTAAACAACATGAATAGTTGAAGAGAATATACAAAATAAACATAAACATTCATTTGAGGGACACATATTGCACACGGTAATGACAAATAGATAGGCAAATCACCAACAGTTAACAATTGTAAACATGTTTGTAAATCTATTGAATAAGGATGGTGGTGAGAGGGGGGGAGGGGGGAAGGGGAGCTCTGTGTTCCAGCGAATAAGAAACAAACAAACAGAAAAAAAATAAAACAAAGCTTCTGTGTATCTTGGAGGATTACGGAGAAAGAGAGGGAGAGAAGGAGATTACGTTGAAAGAAAGAGGGGAGAGAAAAGGGGAAGAGAGAAAAGGGGGAAGAATGCGGAAAGAGAAGGGAACAGACAATAAGGGGGGGAAATGGGATGGAGAGAGAAAGAACAAAGAGGAGAATGCGGAGGAAGAGAAAACAGAGAAAAGGGATAACCAAAGAGACGTAGAAAGATTTAAAAATAAAATAAATGAATAAAAAAATCTCACTTAATTCCCTTTCTTTTCTTTCGTTTTCTTTTTGTTCTACGTGTCTATCAGCCTTTCTATTCATTTTTTCAGCCAGTCATAGGCCTATCCGTATACCAGAAAGTATACATGGCCGTGTCTGAATATATATAAAGTCTTTTAAACATTTATTATAGTTATTTAAAGAGATGAACTGCCATTGGAAAGAGAGTTTCATGTCACTGTTTTAAGACCATGTTTTGAAAGGATAATCTTCATGGCATTATGAAAACCATTAATATTTGTGAGATTATATATATGCACTAATACATATACGTGCCTACTGACATGTATATATGCATACATGTAGAAATGTATATAGACATATGTTCATCCTCCCATATATATATACTTATATTCATGCACATATAACTTGAATATACATTAATACAATAGTCTATTTTTTCCATGGTCTATGTAGAAATATCAATTTATGTTTATTATTGCTATTATCATTATCATTGTTATTATATTTTTATTGTTTTCATTTTCTTTAATACCCTTATCAGCATTATCATCATTATTATTATCATTACTGTTATCATCATTATCATTCATACTATTACTGTAATAGCAATATTACTAGTAGTTGTAGCTTCACTAGTGTCATTGTTATAGTAATGTTATCATCATGGTTATCATTTTTA
>NW_020869378.1:243777-261277 GCF_003789085.1 Penaeus vannamei | reverse complement strand
TTGCTGCAGTTTTCTTAAAGCATCATAATTATATAAGTAGAGATAGGTAAGTAGAAAGAGAGATTGTGTGCTTTGCCATTCATGTGTATCTGTACGTGTGTTGCATAAAATATAACCAGGTCTATTTGACTTAAATTACAGTAGCAATTAGAAGTTTGATAAGCTTTTATTTGAGGTTAATATTCTTGGTAGAATAAATAAAGGTCTGAGCGTCCAAAAATACTGATAGCGTATTAACGTGAACATAGCATGTATGTGTTATTGATGAAAGTTTAGATTAACAAAATTTCAACGCATTTTCTGGCATTTGTTTTGGGAACACGATTTGATCATAGTTTTCACGCAAAAAATAAAGGAATGGGGATCTGTAATACATACATGCACACATTCTCTCTCTCTCTCTCTCTCTCTCTCTCTCTCTCTCTCTCTCTCTTCTCTCTCTCTCTCTCTCTCTCTCTCTCTCTCTCTCTCTCTCTCTCTATATATATATATATATATACTATATATATATATATATATATATATATATATATATATATATATATGTATGTATGTATATACAGTATATACATTATTAGGTTGCCTTTTCGGGTAAATCTCAAAGCATATTTGTGTGTTTTGTTTTCCTTCCCATTCTTGCATCATTGTTTTGTTTATCATAAACCTTTTATGATTATAATTTAATATCAATATAATCATTAGTATTTATGTCATTGCTGTTGTTACAATTGAAGATATTAATCCTGTGTATTTGATTTCAAAATATTGAGTAACAGTATTAAGTCATCAGTAAAGGCAAATATATTTTGTAAAATTTCACATTAATTAAGGGTTACTTCAACCTTATCCTTTTTCAAGTCATCTTAACTTTATTCATTTGAATCTAATCTTGTGTGTGTGCAAGTAATCTCGATCCTTCTCCTTCTGCCTTTAACATTACTTCTCCCCCTTTCTTTCTCCTTCTTCATCTCTCTACCACTTCTTACTGATCCTTCTCATACTTTTCCCTCTCCCTTTTCCTCCTCTTCCTACATAACTTTCACTTCTACCTTTATTATTATTATCATTATTATTCGTCTTCTACCACTACTCTTTCTCTTCCTTCTTCCTCTCCTCCTCGTCTTTCTCTTCCTTCTATTCCTTCCTCTCCTCCTCCTTCACCTCTACTTTATTATTATTCGTCTTCTCCTATTCTTTCCTTTTCCTGGGTTAGAAGGAATAGAAGTGTAACGAAAAGAGGAAATAAGGGAAGAGATAGATGAAGTACAAGGAAGATAGAATGAAAGAAAGGAGGGAAGGGGAAATAAAACGGGAGAGAAAGGGAAGGATGGCTTGAAATGGAGGAAGAAGAGAAAATAGGAGAGGAGAAGGGTAAGGAAGGACAAGGAGGGAGGGCAGGGGCAGATAAGATGCGAAGAGAGGAGAGGTAGAGAGTGGAAGGAATACGAAGTGGTTATGAGGAGAGAGGAAAAGAGCGAAGAAAGGACGAATGGAAGAGAGAAAAAGAAGGGAAACAACTGATGAAGAAGAGAGAGAAACCGAAGGAGAAGAGGCAAAATGAAAGAGAGGAGAAAGAAATATAGGAAGAGGGAATTTGGAAGAAAAGGGGAAGGTGAAGAGCATAAGACTGAGAAAGGGAGGAATGAGAGAAAAGACGATAAAATTGTCGGGATTGAAGGCAGGAGAGTAGTTTTTTTTTTACCATAGCTTTAGACATTGTTAATTTTGTTATTATTGTTAATAATAATATTACTATTGTAACGCCTTTGGCGTTATCTTCTCCCCCTTCTTCTCCTTCTCCTTCACCTCTCCACCACCACCTCTTACTCATCCTCATACTTTCCTCTTCCTCCTCTTCACTTTCACCTTTATCTTTTTATTATAATTATTATTCGTTTTTTCTTCCTTCTCCTCCTCCATTACCTCTACCTTATTATTATTCGCCTTCTCCTATTCTTCCTCCTCCTCCTCCTCCTTCACCTCTACCTCCTCTTCCTCCTTTTCCTGGGTAGGAAGGAGTAGAAGGGTAATGAAAGAGAAAATAAGGGAAGAGGTAGAGGAATTTTGAGGAAGACAGAATGAAAGAAAGGAGGGAAGGGAAAATAAAACAGGGGAGAGAAGGGGGAGGAAGAAAAGAGGGAAGGGAAGGATGGCTTGAAATGGAGGAAGAAGAGAAAATGGGAGGGGAGAAGGGAAAGGAATGGCAAGGAGGAAGTATTTTAGGAATAGCGAATAGGAGAGAGGAAGGAAGGGACAGAGAAGATGCGAGGAGAGGAGAGGAGTAAGAAGGAAGAGGCGGAGAGTGGGAAGAGTAAAAGGTGGTTATGAGGAGAGAAGAAAAGAGCGAAGAAACGAGGAATGGAAGAGAGGAGAGAAGGGAAACGAGGAAGAAGAAAAGAGGGAAAGCGAAGAGGGAAAATGAAGAGAAAACGAAAGAGAGGAAAAAAGGGGAAGAGGGATATTGGAAAAGGGAATTTGAAAGTAAAGAAAGAGGGAAGTTAGAGAGCAAAAGAATGAGATGGGTAGGAATGAGAGAAAAGACGATAAGATTTTTTTTTTCTGCTTTTGTTTCCACGTGTTCTTATCAATGTCTTCTGTTGTTTTCTTGGTTCGTTTGTTTCACAGTCTTCCTATTTTCATATGGTGCTTCCCCTTCTCCTCCTTCCCCACTTATCATTATTATTGCTATTAATATTATTGTTATCATTAACCTTCTCCTCCTCCTCTTCCTATTATTGTCTTTTAATATTATCATCATTAGTAGATGTAGTACCATTATCATTATAGTTGTTTTGTTGTTGTTATTGTTACTATCCTTACTATAGTTTGTTGTTATTATTATTATCATTATTATTATTATTATTATTATTATCGTTACTATAGCTGTTCACATTATCACTTTTGTATTTATTATCATTATTAATATTATTGTTGTCGTTACTGTTACAGTTTAAGAAATTATTCCTTAGTATTTGATTTTAGAACATTGGTAAACGGTATAGATTAGTCAGTAGAGGCAAATATATTTTGTAAATCTCGCAAACATTTAAAGGAAATTTATCATGATATTTTGAATTCTATCAAAATTTAAATCAATTGAATCTTAGCGTTATCCCTCCCCTATTCTCTTTCTCCTTCACATTTCCACCAGCACCTCTTACTAATTCTCTTCATACTTTCCCTCTGCCTTTTTCTTCCTGCTCTTCCTACATCACTCTCACCTCAACCTTTTTCACTATTATTCATTCCTCTTCCTCTTCCTTCTCTCCGTCTTCTCCTTCTTTGCATCTACTTAATTATCATTCGTCTTCTCCTATTCTTCCTCCTCCTCCATTTCCTCTTCCTCCTTTTCGTGGATGGGAAGGAGTAAAAGGGTAATGAAAATAGGAAATAAGGGGAAGAGGTAAAGGAAGTATGAGGAAGATGGAATGAAAGAAAAGAGGGAAGGGATAAAAGAGAAAAGTGGAAAGGGGAAGGTATTTTCTAACAGCAAGAGGTCCTCAGTTAAAGTAAATTTACTAAGAGCTGCAATCTTATAAGTCCCAAATATAAATAAAAGTAAACTTTTAATAATAAAAATCTCAAAGGAACAAGAGAGACAGGGAGTGGAAGCTGGAAATTTGTAGTTAAAAGATCGTTTACTAAACATATTAATTAATTAAACACATATCTAGGGAGGGAAGAATTTCTAAAGTGATTATTAATAACACCAACTAAGCTTTGTGGTAGTTTATTACTACCTTTTATTATAACTAGCCACCTTATTACAGTTAAGAAATAAATATTTATGTTACTATTGAGAATGAAGGAGAAAAATACTTGCCTTCCAGGTGTGAAGAAATCTTTATTTATCGTACCAGTGATACCGATGACAATAAAAAGAATCTTGCTGTTGGACAAAAGTCAAAAGTGGAACAAAAATATAACAATATTTAAGTACTGAGTTGCAAGTCACTTAATATTTCTGATGGGTGAGAGGCAGCATTGGGGTGAAAGGATGCGGCTTGTACTGTAAACGTAGTGTTGTTAAAGCTTTTCATATAGCGATTTAAGACTCAATGTTCCTAAGCGCTGGAATCAGATAAAGTAATCGTAAATACAACTTAGATCATTTTGAGTTTGATCAAAAGTAGAGAGAGAGAGAGAGACAGACAGATAGAGACAGAGAAAGAGACACACAAACAGACAGTGAAACATAACGTAATAACACCGAAGCAAGAGGCAAAAACGGGCCTAAATGGGCCTTATTATTTTTATCTGTTGATGCCAGAATTGTCCTTTATCAAACTACTTCATTCCACATAATGAAATCTGGGCTGGAAACCGATGATTTATGGAGCACAATTTTCATATTTGAGACAAGATTTCGCTCCATAAATCATCGATTCCCAGGCCAGATACCAACTCAATTTTCATTATGTGGAATCAAATAGTTCCGGTGTTCTAATGACCCGGAAATTAGGGATGAGGAAGAAGGATAGGAGGAGAGGAGGGAATATGAAGAGGAAGCGAAAAAGAGGAGAAAGGGGGAAGAGGAGATATAGGAAGAGAGAATTCGAAAGGAAAGAAATTGGGGAGTTGAAGAGCAAAAGAATGAGGAAGGAGAGAGAAGTGAGGAATTGGTGGGATGGGAGGCAAGAGAGCTTTTCTTTTGTTTGTTTTTTGTTTTTATTTATTTATTATATTTATTTATTTTTTAATTATTATTATTATTATTTTTATACGATCTTGTTTTCTATATGGTGCTTCTCCACCTCCTTCCATTCTTTCTTATTATTTTCATTTTCATTTTCATTACTATTATTATTATCATTATCATTATCATCATTATTATTACAAATATCATTGTTGATATTATTTTTGATTTTATAATTAATGTTATTATTATCATTATTATCATTACTATTGCTGCTATTATTATTATGATTACTATTGTTATTATTGTTGTTGTTTCTCAAATAATATTCATGTAAAGAAATATGCTACAGGGTTCGTGTAAAGTCATCAGTACATGAAAGTATAAACAATAAATCGTTGAAAATTCTGAGTATTGGCTGTTAATTTTTGAATTTAAAATTTAAGTTTTATTGTTACAGAAGGTCATATCAGACGTTTGAGAATTAAGGAAATATGAAATGTGTTTATTTTCCTCTAGGATGCTTTTCGGGGAAATCTCAAAGCGAAAATGACATGTTCGTGTTTTGTTTTCCTTCTTCTTCTTGCATCATTGTTTTGTTCGTTATAAACCTTTCATGATTATAATTTGATATCATCAATATTCATATCATTGTTGTTGTTACAATTTAAGAAATTATTCCTTTGTATTTAATTTCGAAATATATAGTAATGGTATTAAGTCATCAGTAAAGGCAAGTATAATTCGCAAATCTCATTTAAACATACTAAACTGCAATAAAGATAAACTTTTGAAGTCTTTCCATCTTGTTTTTAATGAATTAAAGCTTAACTTAACAGTTGAAGGAATCTCGGTTATATTCCTTCTGCCTTTAGCGTCACCCTCTCCCCCCTTTCTCTTACTTTTCCTTCACCTCTCCAACACCACCTCTTACTCATCCTCCCCATACTTTTCCTCTCCCTTTTCCTCCTCCTTTCCTACATCACTTTCACCTCTACCTTTTTATTATTATTAGTCGTCTTCTCCTCCTTCCTCTTCTACTCCTTACCTTATTATTATTAGTCTTCTATTCTTCTTCCTCCTCCTTCACCTATACCTTATTATTATTATTCGTCTTCTCCTATTCTTCCTCCTCCTCTTACACCTCCACCTTCACCTCTGCCTCCTGCTCTTCGTCCTTTTCCTGGGTGGGAAGGAGTAGAAGGGTAATGAAAAGAGGAAATACAGGAAAGAGGTAGAGGAAGTACGAGGAAGACGGAATGAAAGAAAGGAGGGAAGGGAAAATAAAACAGGGAGAGAAGGGGAAGGAAGAATGAGGGAAGGGAAAGATGGCTTGAAATGGAGGAAGAAGAGAAAACGGGAGATGAGAAGGGAAAGGAAGGACAAGGAGGTAGTGTTTTAGGAATAGGGAGGAGAGGGAAGGGCAGAGAAAGGAGAGAGGGAATAAGGGAGGCGGAGAGTGGAAAGATTGAGAGGTGGTTATGGGGAGAGGAAAAGAGGGAAGAAAGGACGAATGGAAGAGAGGAGAGAAGGGAAACAAGGAAGAAGAAGGGAGGGAAAGGGAATAAGAAGAAGGAAAAGAAAACGAAAGAGAGGATAAATGGGATATAGGAAGAGGGAATTTGAAAGTAAAGAAAGAGGGAAGTTGAAGATCACAAGAATGAGGTAATGGAGGAATGAGGGAAAAGACGATAAAATTGTCGGGATGGAAAGGAGAGCATTTCTCGTTTTGTATCGCTGTTATCGTTACTATAGTTGTTGATATTATTAATTTTGTTATCTTTATTATCAATAATATAATGTTGCTGTTGTTGCAATTTGAGAAATTATTCCATAGTATTTGGTATTCAAATATTGGGTAAGGGTATTAAGTCATCAGTAAATATATTTTGGACTTCTCAGATTTCAATCGGTGCCATTGGTCAGAATAAAATTTTGAAATCTATCAATCAAAATTTATATTAATTGAAAATCATCTTATTTGTGTTGAATCAATCTTGGTCGCATTTCCTCTGTCTTTGGCGTTATCTTCTCTCCCCTTTCTCCTCCTAAATCACCTTTCCACCACCACCTCTTACTCATTCTCCTCATACTTTTCCATCACTCTTTTTTCCTAATCTTCCTACATCACTTTCACCTCTACCTTTTTATTATTATTAGGTCTTTTCTTCTTCCTCTTCCTTCTCCTCCTCCCCTTCCCCCTCCTCCAACTCTGCCTTTTTCTTATTATTCGTTGTCTCCTACTCTTCCTCCTCCTCCTTCACATATACCTCCTTATATCATTTATATTCGTCTTCTCCTATTCTTCTTCCTCCTCCTCTTTCACCTCTGCCTCCTCTTCGTCCTTTTCCTGGGTGGGAAGGAGTAGAAGGGTAATGAAAAGAGAAAATAAGGGAAGAGGTAGAGGAATTTCGAGGAAGACAGAATGAAAGAAAGGAGAGAAGGGAAAATAAAACAGGGGAGGAAGAAAAGAGGGAAGGGAAGGATGGCTTGAAATGGAGGAAGAAGAGAAAATGGGAGAGGAGAAGGGAAATGGCAAGGAGGTAGTATTTTAGGAATAGCGAATAGGAGAAAGGAAGGAAGGGGCAGAGAAGATGCGAGGAGAGGAAAGGAGGGAAAAGGAAGAGGCGGAGAGTGGGAAGAGTAAAAGGTGGTTATGGAGAGAAAAAAGAGCGAAAACGAGGAGGAGAGAGAAGGAAAACGAAAAAGGAGAGAGGGAAAATGAAGAGAAAACGAAAGAGAGGAAAAAAAGGGATGCTAGGGAGATCTCAAAGCGAAAAAGACATATTCGTGTTTTGTTTTCTTTCCACTTCTTGCATTATTGTTTTGTTCATTATAAATCTTATATGATTATAATTTGATATCATTATCATCATCAGTGTTCATATCATTGTTGTTGTTACAATTTAAGAAATTATTCCTTTGTATTTAATTTCGAAATATATAGTAACGGTATTTAGTCATCAGTAAAGGCAAATATAACTCGTAAAAATGAGCTAAGATGACGGCGATTATGTGTTGTAAATTTTGAAATCTTTCCATCTTGATTTTAATGAAATAAATATTTATTTATTTCAGTTGAAGCAATCTCGTTCATTTTCCTTCTACCTTTAGCGTCACCCTCTCCCCCCTTTCTCTTATTTTTCCTTCACCTCTCCAACGCCACCTCTTACTCATCCTCCCCATACTTTTCCCTCTCCCTTTTCCTCCTCGTCCTACATCACTTTCACCTCTACCTCTTTGTTATTATTATTAGTTGTCTTCTCCTCCTTCCTCTTGTACTCCTTTACCTCTATCTTATTATTATTAGTCTTCTATTCTTCTTCTTCCTCCTTCACCTATACCTTATTATTATTCGTCTTCTCCTGTTCTTCCTCCTCCTCTTTCACCTCTGCCTCCTCCTCTTCGTCCTTTTCCTGGGTGGGAAGGAGTAGAAGGATAATGAAAAGAGGAAATACAGGAAGAGGTAGAGGAAGTACAAGGAAGACAGAATGAATGAAAGGAGGGAAGGGAAAATAAAACAGGGGAGAGAAGGGGAAGGAAGAAAAGAGGGAAGGGAAGGATGGCTTGAAATGGAGGAAGAAGAGAAAAGGAGAGATGAGAAAGGAAAGGAAGGACAAGGGGGTAGTGTTTTAGGAATAGGGAAAAGGAGAGAGGAAAGAAGGGGCAGAGAATATGCGAGGAGACGAGAGGAGTAAGAAGGAAGAGGCGGAGAGTGGGAAGAGTAAGAGGTAGTTATGGGGAGAGGAAAAGAGGGAAGAAACGACGAATGGAAGAGAGAAGAGAAATAAAGATGAAAAAGAGAGGGAAAGCGAATGAGAAGAGGGAAAATGATTCCTTAGTACTTGGTTTTAAAATATTGGGCAACGGTATTATGTCATCAGTAAATACTAATTCATTTTGTAAATCTCACAAACTTTAGGGCTTTATCACCGCCCTATATATATATATATATATATATATATATATATATATATATATAATATATATATATATATATATATATATATATTATATTATATATATATATATATATATATATTTTTTTTTTCTAACTATGAAATTATGCATTAATAGAACCTTAATTTCTTCGCGTTGAAGGAATCTTGACCACCTTCCCTCTGTCTTTGGCGTTATCCTCTTCTCTCTTTCTCTTTCTCCCTCTCCTTTACCTTTCAACCACCACTTCTTCCTCATCCTCCTCATACTTTTCCACCACTTTTTTCCTCCTCGTCTTCCTACATCCCTTTCACCTCTACGTTTTCATTATTATTCGTCTTCTCTTCTTCCTCTTCCCTCTCTTCTTCTTCTTCCTCCTCCTCCTCTTTCCCCTCTACCTTCTTATTATTATTCTTTCTCCTCTTCCTCCTTCACGGCCTGAAATGGAGGAAGAAGAGAACATAGGAGGGGAGAAGGGAAAGGAAGGAGAAGGAGGTAGTATTTTAGGAATAGCGAATAGGAGAGAGGAAGGAAAGGGTAGAGAAGATGCGAGGAAAGGAGAGGGAATGATAAAGATGCGGAGAGTGGGAAGAGTAAAAGGTGGTTATGAAGAGAAAGGAAAAGAGCGAAGAAACGACGAGTGGAAGAGAGGAGAGAAGAGAAACAAGGAAGAAGAGAGGAAAGCGAATGGGAGGAAGGAAAATGAAGAGAAAACGGAAGAGAGGAGAAAAGGGGATATAGAAAGAGGGACTTTGAAAGAAAAGAAAGATGGAAGTTAAAGAGCATTAGAATGAGATAGGGAGGAATGAAAGAAAAGACGATAAAATTGTCGTGATAGAAGGTAGGAGAACATTATTATCGTTACTATTGTTGTTGACATTATTAATTTTATTAGTATCATTATTATTCATATTATTTTTGTTATTGTTTGCTGCTGTTACAATTTTTATTTCTCTTTTTTCTTCTCTTCTTTCTTTTCTATTTTCACGTTCTCTCCCGGTGTCTTCTGTTGTTGTTTTTCTTGTTTTCGTTTGTTTCACAGTCTTCCTATTTTTATATCGTGATTCTCCTTCTCCTCCTCCTTCTTCCCTGCTTGTCATTATTATTGCTATCAATATTGTTATTACTAACTACCCTTCTCCTCCTTTTCCTGTTATTGTCTTTTAATATTATCATTAGTAGTAGTAGTACCATTTTCATTATTGTTGTTGTTATTGCTATTATCCTTATTATAATTTGTTATTATTATTATTAATATTACTTTTATTATTATTGTTGTTGGTGGTGGTGTGTTGTTGTTATTATCATCATCATCATCATCGTTACTATAGCTGTTAACATTATTAATTTTGTCATTATTATCATTATTAATATTATTGTCGCTGTTGTTTGCTGTTGCAATTTAAGAAGTCATTCCTTAGTATTTATTTTAGAATATTAGGCAACTGTATGAAGTCATCAGTAAAGACAAATATATTTTGTGAATCTGGCATATGTTAAGGTAAAGATTCAAGCAATAAGACTGAAACCTAAGAAAATGTGAATTAATTGAGTTTTAAATCCTAAATGAGTTGAAAAAAACTCAGCCACTTTCCCTTTACCTTTGGCGTTATCCTCCTCCCCCTCTCTCTTTCTCCTCCACCTCTCTACCGCCTCTTACTCATTCTCCTCATACTCTTCCCTCTCCCTTTTCCTGATCTTCCTCTTCCTACATCACTTTCACTTTTCTTTCCTCTCTTCTTCCTCCTCCTCACCTTCACCTCTACCCTTTTCTTATTATTCCCTTTCTTCTATTCTTCCTCCTCCTCCTTCACCTATACCTTCTTATTATTATTCGTCTTCTGTTCTTCCGCCTCCTCTGCCTTCATCTCTTCCTCCTTTTCCTGGGTGGGAAGGAGTAGAAGGGTAATGAGAAGAGGAAATAAGGGGACGAGGTAGAGGAAGTACGAGGAAGATAGAATGAAAGAAAGGAGGGAAGGGTAAAAAAAAAAGAGGGAGAGAAGGGGAAGGAAGAAATGAGAGAGGGGAATGATGGCTTGAAATAGGAAGAGAGGAAAGAAGGGGCAGAGAAGATGCGAGGAGAGGTGTAAGAAGGAAGAGGCGGTGAGTGGGAAGAGTAAGAGGTGGTCATGAAGAGAGGAAAAGAGCGAAGAAACGACGAATGGAAGAGAGGAGAGAAGTGAAATACGGGATGAAGAAGAGAGGGAGAGCGAAAGAGAAGAGGGAAAATGAAGAGAAAACAAAAGAGAGGAGAAAAGGGGATATAGGAAGAGGAACTTTGAAAGTAAAGAAAGAGGTAAGTTTAAGATCACAAGAATGAGATAAGGAGGAATGAGAGAAACGACGATAAAATTGTCGGTATGGAAGGCAGGAGAGCATTTCTCGTTTTTATCGTTATTATCGTTACCATAGCTGTTGACAATATCTATTTTGTTATTATCATTAATAGTAATATTGCTATTGTTGTTGTTGCAATCTAAAAACTTATTTATTTTTTTTTTAATGGGTAATGGTGTTAGGTCATCAGTAAAGGTGAATATATATTGCAAAGGCTAAAGGTATGTGTTTTGTTGGAAAATATTATTAATGATATTTTTATTTATACTAAGAGTAATACTAATAGTAGTATAAGTAGTCGTAGTAGTGATAGTGGTTTACATACATAGTGAAAAAAGAAATGCAAAAAAAAAAAAAAAAAAAAAAAAAAACTCGCCATGACTTAGGAATCCGTGAGTCGGTCCATCTGTTGACCTTAAATCCCGTTAGGCAACCGAGACCAGAGAATCTTGGATGAATTTTGAGAAAAAAAAGATAATTAGGAACGACAATTTTGTTAATGTTTTGTTTAATTAGATTGATTAGAGGAGTGAATTGGATAACGAACTTACTGAATGGATGTGTGGTTAGTTCAGATAATTTAATTCATTCTCAGTTTAAAATAGGGAGGATTTATGGGGATAATGGTAGATTATGTTTATATATACATATATATATATATATAATATATATATATATATATATGTGTGTGTGTGTGTGTGTGTGTGTGTGTGTGTGTGTGTGTGTGTGTGTGTATGTGTGTGTGTGTGTATATATATATATATATATATATATATATATATGTATATGTATATATGTGTGTGTGTGTGTGTGTATGTGTGTGTGTGTGTGTGTGTGTTGTGTGTGTGTGTGTGTGTGTGTGTGTGTATGTATATATATATATAATTATATACAAAATTATTATATATTATATATATATATATATATTATAATAATTATATAATAATAGTATAGTAGCATTAATGTGTGTTGTGTGTGTGGTGTGTGTAGTTGCTGTGTGTCGTGCTAGTGGTGTGTGTGTAGTTGTGTGTCATATGATTATATATAATAAGTTATATATATATTATACTTATTTATAGTTAGTACATAGACGAATAATTATATACATAAATAGTGACATATATGATACGCAGGGTATACATATATCTTTATGTATAAGTTTTGATTTTATATATATGATGAAGAGTAGAGTATAAATCATATAGTCGCTATATTGTCTTAAATTTAGTAAATAAATATTATTGTATTATATTATTATTATCATTATATTATTGATATTGGTAAAATATGTTTTATATTGTATTAATAATACATGTAAGTATATACGGCAGCAACAACCCATGACATTAACATACTAGATTAGTTATACTATGGTATATATATATTATTATGTGATAATATATATATTAGTAATATAGCTATTAATTTACAGTAGAGATGATACATGCAATGTGAGAGATAGCAACAACACAATAACACATACGTCCAACCGAATATCACACAATCCGCAAACCAAATAACAAACACAACAAGACACCAAACATATCAACGCATTAAAGGACAAAACAATACTAAGACGTCCATAACTCACCGTAGCAGTCCACCAGCACAAAATTCCACAAAATTCCCTTTTTAACAACTAACCTTTCCTTCGCGCATACCAACTTCCTCTCGAAGATTTAATAAAAACTATAAACAATTTTCTCTCACTGTGTTAATCCGTTATATCTACACTCGACGCTTAAGACGCTAACCAAGACACATGTGACTGGCTGGAAAGAAGTGTGCCAGTCACTGTGTGGGTATCCCATTGAAGAAAAGATTATCAACAATGGCCACTATGGCTTCCCTGACCTATTTTCAGGGCTTAACGGTTAGTATTCTTTCTGTTGTCGTGGTTATTCGTGTGTTAAGGTGTAGGGTTAATATCGAAGCGTTGCGTTTTTAGGAAATTATGAATGTTGGATGCATTAGGGAACCTGAGGGGAACTTTATTGATAAGAGAGATGTGGGTCGTCCTTAAACTCACATAGATAAGTCATTTATAAACTACATATGCATGGGTTAACTGTAAATTCACGTAAACACAATAGGTTAATGAAAGTCTATATATGGGTCAGCTTTTAAGTACAATGATAATTATGATACGACAATGATAATCACGATATAACAGCTGAAAATACAGCTAAAGATAAGAATATCAGCAAATAAACGACAAACACAAACAACTATAATATATACAAAATAGCCTGGAGATTTAACCCGCACTCCAATTCTCATTCTCGTTCTCTCTCGCTCTTTCTCTGATTGCATAGAAACGTTTAGGAGTGCATCACTTATATATTCTATGCCTGTTCTAGTTCATTTGTCAATTGTTATGATCTAGTCTTAGTATAAGCTCGTCGTTAGCTAAAATTCTCAAGTCATTCCCTGTGGTTTTGGTGGTAGATGTTATAATAGACTTTTAGAAGGAGAGAGAGAGAGAGAGAGAGGAGGAGAGAGAGAGAGAGAGAGAGAGATGAGAGAGGAGAGAGGGAGAGAGGAGAAAGTAAGATTGGGAGATGAGGGTGTGGGAGGGAGGGGGAGGGGTATAGGGAGAGAGAGAGGGAGGAAAAAAAAAGTGTGGAGGGAAGTGGAGGGAGGTTAAGAGGATAGAAGAAAACTCTATTAGGCACTGAACATTATCAGTATATTATTGCTGGAGTTTTTAAACCTCATGGTTATGTACAGCTGTCTATATAGCTTAGTATGTACTACACGTTGTCAAACTGCCTTCTCTCTCTCGTCTCTATCTCTCTCTCTCATCTCATCTTCACTCTATCTCTCTCTTCATCTCACTTCTCTCTATCATCTATTCATTCTTCGTCTCTACTCTCATCTCTCTCATCTCGTTCTCGTCTCATTCGACAGTGATTCCGCAAACAACACACACACCACAACTTACTTCACACAAAACACATACAACAACACTTGTTCATCAATTTCGCTCTTCATTTCTCTCTCTCTATATTTCTATCTAAGAAATTCTTTGATACTGCATCTCTTCTCTACTCTTCAAGTCATACGTCTCTCTCTCGCAATGCCCTCATCTCGTGCTCCTTCTCTGTCTCATTCATCGTTCATCTTACTCTTTCTCTTATACCTTACGTTACCTCTACTACACGTCTACAATTACAGTCCTCATCTATAAGTCGCTATATATTCTATAATCTCATTAGCTTGCTGACTTGACATAATTAATTTTTGAATTATATTAGAAGGTTAAAAAAGCAGCAATATATTTAACTATCGCGTCCTCAACACGTACAGCAAATAAATACAATACGAGAGAAGAATATTTTTTTAAATGTTAACTTATGAGAGGATTCACAAACGATATATTGTTAGCTATTATTACCTCATGGTAGGGATGATGGGCAATACTGTGCTGATGTTGGGAATTAAGAAATTTTCGAGAGTATAAGCCATTGTTTGTGGGCTTTAAAGATTTTTTTTTTTTTTTTTAGTTCGTGAGAATGTCGTGAGCGTTGGGTATTAGAACAACGGGATATATTCAGGTGGGGACCAATATATAAAAAAAATTGAATTCTCTCTCTCTCTCTATGTGTGTGTGGTGTGTGTGTGTGTGTGTAGTGTGTGTGTCCGTGTGTGTGTGTGTGTGCGGCAAGCTGGACAGAGGCGGGCTTGTGGTGTGTGTGTCGTGTGTGATGTGTATGTGTGTTACACATCAACACAGATATCTTATAGTGTAATCTATTATATGTCTATAATAATAATTAATAATTAAGTATAATAATATATATATATAGTTATATATATATATTAAGATTGATCAATTATAAATATTTTGTGTGTGTGTGTGGTGATGGTGATGTTGTGTATGTATTGTAATTGTTTTATATAATACATACATACAAATACATATACAATAATTATAATATATATATATATAAATTATTAATAGGTAATATATGTATATATAAAAATATCTATGTATAATTATATTATAGTAATGTATGTAAATTTTAGTTAATGTATGTATGTTATTAGTTATAAAATATATATATAGATATAAAATTGAGTAATATTTTATATATTATATATAAATGTATGTAATGTAGTATTTGATTGATAATGCATTATATATAAATATATTATATAACTATAATATATATTAATAATACATATATAGTCATATAGGTTATAAATTCAATATTAACTATATTAAATTATTAGTATAATAATATATATATATAATATTAATTATATATTTTAAAATTACGTAATGAATAGAACATGTATGTAATGTTGTTAGTGTGTGTGTGTGTATGACACACACACCTACTGTATAATAATGTATTATATATAATTCATAATAATACATATAATATAACTAGTAGATGGTATTGTGTGATGTGTGTAGAGTGTAATATGTCGTGTTGTGTGTGAGTAGTAAGTGTTGCTGTTGTGCTGTGTTGTTGTGCTGTGTGCAATGAACTAATCAAAAATTCAAATTTTACATATGACTCTCTCGTTCGCGAAAGAACATCCAATTTCGCAGACACATATACGATCAATAATATGCGAGGGACTTTTATATCCATTGGCTGCGATTCGCACAGACGGGCGTCGGTGTCTAAAAATATCGAGGGCGTTCGTGTTCCCGACCAGGCGTGGAGCCTTCGGGCGATCTGTCACTTCGCGCACGGGCTGGCGGGGAGGTTAGGGTCGGGCGTGGAGAGGAAGTCGGATCGGTTGTTGGTTTTCGTTATGTTGGGTGTGGGCTGAGGTGGCAGGAATGATGGGGGTATATTTTGGCGTGTTATACTTATGTACGGACGTGCACATACGCCCGCGCGGGTATAATCACGTACACGTACGCGCACGCACGGACGGACGGACGCACGCACGCGCATACACACACACGCACGCACATACACACACACACACACACACACACATACACACTTTCACACTACACACACACACACACACTCTCACACTACACACACACTCACACACACTCCCTTACATTCTTTTATCAAAAGAACAAAAACAAAAAACAAAAAATATCGTAAGCTGACCGTTAATCGCATCTAAAGTACCAAAGCACTCTAGTACTTTCGCGTGCAAGGGAACGGAAAAGACTTGACCACGCGCGAAAATAAATCAAAATCTTCCTCTTTAGCGGTTAGTTTCTATCCGGAAAATAGCGAAGGTGTGAAAGAATTTTGGCGTTCGTTTTAACCGTATTTTTTTTTTTTTTTTTTTTTTTTTTTTTGCGTGTGTGTAGATACGCATATACGGCTCTCGGTTTTAGTAGACATACACACATACACTCACACGAATACAGCTGTACATACAATACAAGATAACACATACAGTAGGCATAATACAGATATTACACAATACGCACAGACCATACACTCACACACAGACACAGAGACAAATCTAAAATATACACTTACACACAGAGACACAAATCCCAATATACACTTACACACAGAGACACAAATCCCAATATACACTTACACACAGAGACACAAATACAAATATACACTTACACACAGACACAAATATACGTACACACTACATATACACATACTCAATCAACACAGTTACTCAGAGCACGAATCCTTGACCGAATCTGAAAAGGAAACAAACTTGAAAATCAAAATACATGACAACGCCCTTCACACACGAAAAAAAAATATAATAAATGAATGATTAAATAAACTGATGGATAAATGAATAAATGAACTGATAGATATGATGATGAATAGATAAATGAATAATATGAACTGTAGATAAATTTAAATGAACTGATAGATAAATGATAAATGAACTGATAGTAAATAATAAATGAACTGATAGATAAATGAAATGAATGAACTGATAGATAAAAATGAATAAATGAACTGATAGATAAACGAAGAAATGAACTGATAGATAAATGAATAAATGAACTGATAGATAAATGAGTAAATATATGAATGATAAAAGAAATGTAGAACTTATAGGCTATCTATTCTGTTTATCTTTTCTGAACAGTTACCAAGAAGCAGAGATCGCACTCCTCAGTCATCCTAAATATAATGATCCATGTGGACTATGAGCTGATGGTCATAACTATCCGTTTAAACATACGTGGAAGATCATGTTGGTCCAAAGCCACTGAGGACCCATGAATTCACCTAAATATTTTAAGGCAGTGTGTGACCGTGTCTTGATGGTGCAATTACGGTAAAAGTATATAACGATACCCGTTATTAGTCACAGTTGGTATTTTAGTAAATGGGTTGAAGAATTTTAACCGTTTTTTTTATTAAATAAATAATCTTTTGTTAAAAAAAATCAAGTCATAGCTCGCGGGATATACCTCAATTTGTCAGTCTATCATATATCATAAATATAATAATATATATATATATATTATATATTATATATTATATATATATCATATATATAATGTATATACACACATCTCTCTATCTCCCTATCTCTCTCTCTTCTCTCTCTCTCTCTCTCTCTCTCTCTCTCTCTCTCTCTCTATCTCTCTATATATCTACATATATATATATATATATA
>NW_020869378.1:221277-238777 GCF_003789085.1 Penaeus vannamei | reverse complement strand
TTATTTCTAAATACAACTTTATAATCTTGGGATATCTTTACATATTACTTCACACACATCTCTCTCTCTCTCTCTCTCGACTCGCACACACACACACACACACACACACACACAATAAACCAACAGACACACATAAACACAATAACATACACACATACATCACCCAGCAATATAAACCCATCCTCTCACTGCACCATACCCACACCCTATCACTATACCCCCCACTTCCAATCCACCCCATACCCCCGCCCACTCACCATACCCCACAAGCCGACAAAGGGACTTCGGGGCTAACCAAACTCTCCACGCCCATGGATAGTGCGAGACCGAATGCAAATGCGCCGACAACCAGGTATAGTGACCCGGCCAACACTATACCTCGCTTCTTCCACTTGTCCGAAGTGACTTTGCGACTGGAACGAAATTCGTCGGCAACTTGTAACAGACACATACCTGTAAAAAAAAAAAGTTGAAATAGTTTTGAGAAAGTGGTTTGGTGTGATTGGTATGAGAGGTAGAGAGACCTATGGGACTGGTGTGAATATGTCGAATTGAATCACATTTCTTATCCGAATTGAGAAATATTTGGATTGATAATTATCTATGTACTTGGTGGAAATATATGGACAGGTAGATAGAGACAGAGATAGAAAGACAGGTAGATAGATAGATAAGTAGATACATACATAGATACATAGTCTGCATTAATGATTAGCATATATATATATATATAAATAAATAAACATGCGTAATTATCCTATCTTTATGTATTACTAATAAGCATTTCACTTCTTATTTACATAACATATGACAGTGATATCGATAAAGATAACAATAATGACAACAAAAATAACTACAACTATTTTAATGAATAGTCGTTTATTATCTATCTGTCTACCCTTTACCAGTCTGTTTTATATGTTTTATTTACATATACACACACGAGCCTATACACATTAAATAATCAAAACATTCTATGATAGTACTATAAATCTAAGTTAATATCCTAATATAAATCAACGTTCTAAATCTAAATCAATATTCTAAATCTAAAAAAACAATTCAAATCTAAACAAAAACAATTCAGATCCAAACAAAAGCAATTCAAATCAAATCATAAACAATTCAAACCTAAACAAAAACAATTCAAATCTAAATAAAAACAATTCAGATAAAAAACAATTCAAATCTAAACAAAAACACTTCAAATCTAAACAAAAAACAATTCAAATCTAAACAAAAAACAATTCAGATCCAAACAAAAACAATTCAAATCTAAACAAAACAATTCAAATCTAACAAAAACAATTCAAATCTAAACAAAACAATAAAAAATCTAACAAAAACAATTCAAACCTAAACAAAAACAACAAATCTAAATAAAAACTATTCAATAAAAAAAACCAATTCAAATCTAAAAAAACTAATCTAAAAAAACAATTCAGATAAAAAAATCAAATCTAAACAAAAACAATTCAAATCTAAACAAAAACAATTCAAATCTAAACAAAAACAATTTAAAAAAAAAAAATCTAAACAAAAACAAAAAATTCATTCAAACCTAAACAAAAACAATTCAAATCTAAATAAAAACTATTCAGATAAAAAAAAAAACAATTCAATCTAAACAAAACACTCAAATCTAACAAAAACATTCAGATAAAAAAACAATCTAAACAAAAACAATTCAATCAAAAAAACAATTCAAACCTAAACAAAAACAATTCAAATCTAAACAAAAAACAATTCAATAAAAAAAATTCAAATCTAAACAAAAACAATTCAAAAAAAATCAAACCTCAAATCTAAACAAAAACAATTCAAATCTAAACAAAACAATTCAAAATCAATCTAAACAAAAACAACAAAAACAATCACAAAACCTAAAAAACAATTCAAATTAAACAAAAACAATTCAAATCTAAACAAAAACAATTCAATAAAAAATCAAATCTAAACAAAAACAATTCAAATCTAAACAAAAACAATTCAAACCTAAACAAAAAACAATTCAAACCTAAACAAAAACAACAAACAACAAAACAATTCAAATCTAAACAAAAACAATTCAAACCTAAACAAAAACAATTCAAATCTAAAAATTCAAAAACAAAAATCTATTCAAATCTAAACAAACAATTCAGATAAAAAAATCAAATCTAAAAAAAACAATTCAAATCAAATCATAAAACAATTCAAAAACAACAAAACAATTCAAATCTAAACAAAAACAATTCAAATCTAAACAAAAACAATTCAGATAAAAAAAATCAAATCTAAACAAAAACAATTCAATCAAATCAAAAACAATTCAAAACCTAAACAAAACAATTCAAACTAAACAAAACAATTCAAATCTAAACAAAAAACAATTCAATCAAATCTAAAACAAAAACAATTCAAATCTAAACAAAAACAATTCAAACCTAAACAAAAAACAATTTCAATTCAAATCTAAACAAAAACAATTCAAATCAAATCTAAACAAAACAATTCAAATCAAATCACAATTTCAAAAACAATCAAATAAACAAAAAAATTCAAATCTAAACAAAAAACAATTCAAATCTAAACAAAAACAACAAACCTAAACAAAAACAATTCAAATCTAAACAAAAACAATTCAAAATCTAAACAAAAACAATTCAGATAAAAAAAATCAAATCTAAAACAAAAACAATTCAAATCAAATCATAAACAAAAACCTCAAACCAAAACAAAAAAACAATTCAAATCTAAACAAAAAACATTCAGATAAAAAAATCAAATCTAAACAAAACAATTCAATCAAATCATAACAATTCAAATAACAAAAACAATTCAAACTAAACAAAAACAATTCAAATCAAACAAAAACAATTCATTCAAATCTAAACAAAAACAATTCAAATCAAATCATAAACAATTCAAACCTAAACAAAAAACAATTCAAACCTAACAAAAAACAATTCAAATCTAACAAAAACAATTCAGAAAAAACAAAATCAAACAAAACAAAACAATTCAAAAAACAATTCAAACCTAAACAAAAACAATTCAAATCTAACAAAACAATTCAATCTAAACAAAACACCAAAAACAAACCAAATCAAATCAAACAATTCAACCTAAACAAAAAACAATTCAAACCTAAACAAAACAATTCAAATCAAACAATCCAAATCTAAACAAAACAATTCAAATCAAATCATAAACAATTCAAACCACAAAAACATTCAAACCTAAACAAAAACAATTCAGATTCAAAATCTAAACAAAAACAATTCAAATAAATCAAATAAACAATTCAAAATCTAAACAAAAAACAAACAAAACTCAAACAAAAACAATTCAAACCTAAACAAAACAAAAAAAACAAAAAACAATTCAAACCTAAACAAAAACACTTCAGATCCAAACAAAAACAATCCAAATCTACAGAAATGAACAAAAAAGACTCACCGGGAAAGACGAAGATAAACAAGGCAGCGAGACTCCCCAGGATCTTCATGACGATGCCGATGTTGGGGAGAAAGACGGCGACGAGGACAGTGAGAGCCCACAACGCTACGGCGATCAGCTGTTGGTGAATGAATGGGCGGATGAATGAATGGAAGGGTGGTGGTTGGAGTAAGTGGGCGGAGTAAAAAGGTGCTGTCACACTAGCACCTTTTTTTCGTCACTTTTTTGACAATTTTCTGAAATTTTGTCCATTTTTGAGCGAGTTGTCGATTTTCCAGTCAGATGATAATGATCGTTTCCGTCTGAAAACCTTTCCGTCAACTTTTTTCAGCCAAGCACAGTCAAATCAAGAGCTATATTCGAGAAAGCTTGTATTTATGTTAAATAAAACTTTCAGAAAATTGACGAAAAAAGTACTAGTGTGACAGCACCTTAAATTAATTGATGGAGAGATGTTGGGTATTTGGCGAGGGTGTTGGTTGTAATGAGGAGGATAAACGAAAATGATGTTATAAAATAATTATAATTGTGATGCTATGGATAATGATGATGATTATATTGATATGAATGGTGAAATCAACAACCAAGATGATAGTGATAATTATGATAATAATAATGATCAGGATGATGATAATGATATTGCTGATAACGATAGTAATACTCATCATCATCATAACAATAGTAATATTGAATAACAAAAATGATAACTACAGTAACAACAACGATAATGATGATAATGATAATATTAATGATAATATCACTGTTAATAATAATAAGAAAAATAACTTCTAGCATATTACTTTCCTCTCAATGGATTTAACCTAATCGCTAATATCTTTTTTTTTTAAGAATCACCAAAACTCAGAAACATAAATGGCATTAACAACCATTACCTTTCGCCTCGTTGGTTCCGTCTTCTCAGCAGCTGATTCCGGCATCGACCGTACTCGGAGATACAGGTCATTCACAGCCTCTCTGGTGATAAAAAGGAATCATAAGCACACAAGGTATTATATGGGGTTATAAGGGAAAGAAGGTCATAAGGAATCGAAGTTGTGGGATTATAGGTAAAAGAAAGGAATCAGGTCATAAGGAGAGAAGGTCATAAGGAATCGAAGTTGTGGGATTATAGGGGAAATAAAGGAATCGTAAGGGATAAAAGGCATTATATGGGGTTATAAGGGAAAGAAGATCATAAGGAATCGAAGTCATGTGAGATTATAAGGAAAATAAAGGAATGAGGAATGAGAGGCATCATATGGGGTTATAAGGGAAAGAGGGTCATAAGGGATCGAAGTTGTGGGGTTATAGGGGAAATAAAGGAATCATGAGGAATAAAAATCATTATATATGGTTATAAGGGAAAGAAGGTCACAAGGAATACAAGGCATGTGGGATTATAGGGAAAATAAAGGAATCATAAGCACACAAGGTATTATGTGGGGTTATAAGGGAAAGAAGGTCATAAGGAATCGAAGTTGTGGTTATTATAGGGGAAATAAAGGAATCATAAGCACACAAGGTATTATGTGGGGTTATAAGGGAAAGAAGATCATAAGGAATCGAAGTTGTGGGATTGTAGGGAAAATAAAGGAATCGTAAGGGATAAGAAATAAAAGGCATTATATGGTGTTATAAGGGAAAGTTCATAAGGAATACGTCATGTGGGATTATAGCGAAAATAAAGGAATCATAAGGGATAAAAGGCATGAAATGGGGTTAAAAGGGAAATAAGGTCGTAAGGAATACAAGGCATGTGGATTATAGGGAAAATAAAGGATCATAAGGAATAAAAGGCATTATATGCGATCACAGGAGTAAGAGAGGGATCATAAGCACAAGGCGTTATAAAGGATCATACAGAGACATCACCGTCAAACAGTGACAATCATACAGAGGAACACCTCAAACAGTGACATCACCTCATAACAGAGACCATCAATTAAACAGAGGACATCACCTCAACAGTGACATCACTCATACAGAAGACCAATCACCATAAACGTGAATCACCTCATACGTCACCAGACATTACCTCATATACAGAGACGAGACATCACCTCATACAGAGACCATCACCTCCACATCACCTCATACAGAGACCATCACTCAGAGACCATTACCTCATACAGAGACATACCTCATACAGAGACATTCACCTATACAGAGACCATCATCAGACCATCACCTCAATACAGAGACCATCACCTTATATAGAGAGCAGAGACCATCACCATACAGAGACGCATCAACCGACAGAGACCATCACTCAGAGACATTAACCTCATACGAGACTCACCTCATACAGAGCAGAGAGTTATACAGAGGACAACACCTCATACAGAGACCTCATACAGAGCTCATACATCATACAGAGACCATCACCTCCATACAGAGACCATCACCTCATACAGAGACATCCACAGAGTACAGAGACCATCACCTCATACAGAGACCATCACAGAGACCTCCAGAGACATCACCATCATACAGAAGACCATCACTCCAGAGACCATTACCTCATCAGAAGCAACCCTCACCTCATACAAGACATCACCTCATCAGAAGACCATCACTCCTCATAAACAGAGACCATCACCTCATACAGAGGATCACTCAATCAAGACTCATACAGGAGACATCACCTCATGCAGAGACGACATCATCACCTCATACAGAGACCATCACCATCATACAGAGACATCACCTCATACAGAGACGGAGCACCTCAGTACAGAGGACCACACCTCATACAGAGACATCAGAGACCATTCACCTCATGCAGAGCGGTGATCAATGCATCCTCTCATACAGAGACCACCCAGTCACCTCATACAGAGCCATCACCTCATCCCATCACCTCATACAGAGACCATCACCTCATACAGAGACATCACTCATGGCGAGAGCACCATCACGCAGAGACCATAAAAGACCCAGCACTCATACAGAGACACACTCATACAGAGACATCACCTCATACAGAGACCATCACCTTCGAGATACACAGAGACCATCACCTCATACGAGGACCATCACCTCATACAGAGACCATCACCTCATACAGAGACCATCACCGTCATACAGAGAACCACAGAGAGACCAATCACCTCATACAGAGACCATCACCTCATAACAGAGACTCACATACAGAGACCTCATCATACAGAGACCGGCACCTCATACAGAGACCGGCCACCTCATACAGAGACCATACCTCATACAGAGACATCACCCTCATGCAGAGCCATCACCTCATACCAGAGACCAATCAACCTCATACAGAGACCATTTGACCTCATACAGAGACATACTCATACAGAACGCTACCTCATACATAGAGACATCATCCTCATACAGAGACAGCACCATTCAATACAGAGACCATCGACCATGCGATTACCGAGACATTCACCTCATACAGATTGGAGAAGAGTCTGATGTTAATCCTGGTGATATGGTATGAAAGATTGAAGTTGCGAGAGGGATGAGCGGTGTCGTGTATACCGTGACTGGTGGATACGCGTAGAAGAAGGGATGTTGGTTTCTATGTGGTATACCATTAATACAGATGAATTTGAGTAGTTGATGGATATAAAGAAGAGAATAAGACTATGTACATTAGTTCGTGAATGCGTTTGTTGATTCTATTTGAGGACATCACCTCATACAGAGAGCCGGCCACCTTCATACAGAGCAGCACCTCATACAGAGACCGATCACTATTCATAAGAGACATCACCCTCATAGCAGAGGACCAATCACTCATGCAGAGACCATGCACCTCATACACAGAGACCATCTACCTCATACAGCAAGGACTCATCACCATCACCTACAGAGATCACCTCATACCACACCATTCATACAGAGACATCACCTCATGCAGAGAGACCATCCACCTCCATACAGAGACCATTCACCCTACTACAGAGACATCACCTCATACAGAGACCCATACAGAACACCTCATACAGAGACCATCACCTCATACAGAGACCATCACCTCATACAGAGACCATCACCTCATACAGCAGACAGTCACCTCATAACAGAGACCAACATCAGAGACCATCACCTGCATACAGAGACATCACCCTCATACAGAGGACCATCACCTCATACAGAGACCATCACTCAGAGACCATCACCTCATACAGAGACCATCACTCAGAGACCCATTACCTCATACAGAGACCATCGCCTCATACAGAGACCATCTCACTCATCAGAGACATCACCTCATACAGAAGACCCCATCACCTCATACAGGAGACCATCACCATACAGAGACGCAAGATCATACAGAGACCATCACCTCATACAGAGACATCAAATCACCAACCTCATACAGAGACATCACCTCATACAGAGACCATCACCAAGAGACCATCACCTCATACAGAGACCATCACTCAGAGACCATCTACAGAGACCCTCACTCAGAGACCAGTTACATCGACCTCATACAAGACCATCACCTCATACCCTACAGGAGACCACTCATACAGGGACTCATCTCATACAGAGACATCACCCTCATGACCATCACCTCATACAGAGACCAGACTCATTACAGAGACACCTCATACAGAGACATCATACCGAGCATGAGCAGAGAGATCACATACAGAGACCATCACCTCATACAGAGACATCACCTCATACAGAGACCATCACCTCATACAGAGACATCACCTCAATACAGAGACCCATACCAGCACCTCATACAGAGACCATCACCTCATACAGAGACCATCACCTCATACAGAGACATCACCTCATCATGCAGAGACCATCACCTCATGGAGAACCTTCATATACAGAGACCATCACCCAATACAGAGACCATCACCTCAATACAGAGACATCACCTCATGCAGAGACCATCACCTCATGAGACATCATACAGAGACCATCACCTCATACAGAGACCAGCACCTCATACAGAGACCAGCACCATCAATCAGCAGAGACATCACCTCATACAGAGACATCACCATCATACAGAGACCATCACCTCATACAGAGACCATCACCTCATACAGAGACCATCACCTCATACCATCACCTCATACAGAGACATCACCTCATGCAGAGACATCACCTCATACAGAGACCATCACCTCATCATCACCTCATACAGAGACATCACCTCAGTACAGAGACCATCACCTCATACAGAGACATCACCTCATACAGAGACCAGCACCTCATACAGAGACCAGCACCTCATACAGAGACATCACCTCATACAGAGACATCACCTCATACCAGAGACCATCACATACAGAGACATCACCTCATACAGAGACATCACCTCATACAGAGAGCATCACCTCATATCATCTCATACAGAGACCCATCACCTCATACAGAGACCCTCATCACCTCATACAAGAGACCATCACTCATTACAGAGACATCACTTCATACAGAGACATTCACCTCATACAGAGACATCACCTTCCATACAGAGACCATCACCTCATACAGAGGAATCACCTCATACAGAGAATCACCTCATACAGAGACATCACCTCATACAGAGACCATCACCACTTCATACAGGAGACATCACCTCATACAGAGACCAGCACCTCATACAGAGAATCACCTCATTCAGAGACCATCACCTCATACAGAGACATCACCTCATCATCCCTCATACAGAGACCCATCGAGACCATCATTCATTAGAGACCATCACTCAGAGACCATTACCTCATACAGAGACCATCACTCATGCAAAGACTATTACATCATACAGCTGCCATTATCTCATATTACCTCATAAAGAGACCATCGCCTCATACAGAGACCAATAAGTCTTTTTTATCTTAGATAAACTTCATACAAACAAGGCTCAGAGGAAAATATGCCTCATACAGAAATAATATCTCATATAAACAGATCCCAACTCATACAGAGACCACTGCCTTTTAACGACCTCATGTAGAAACAACTACTTCATTTGACTTGAGCAAAACTTCACACATAAAGAAGGGAGAAGAGTTTGTGAATCACTGCAGAAATCACTACCTCATACAAATACAAATACCTTATACAGAAACATCTACCACATACAGAAACTACTCACTCATAGAGAAACCACTAACTCACTTAAATAGGTCATTACCCCATTCAGAAACCACTAGTTCACACAGAAATCCTTACCTAAGTATACACACTTAAACCTCCTGCATATGATCCATCCCCCATACCGAGAGACCATTACCTCATACAGAGACCATTACCTCATACAGAGAGACCATTACCTCATACAGAGAGACCATTACCTCATACCGAGAGACCATTACCTCATACAGAGAGAACCACTCACATAGGCCTATACCCAACACCCTCCCCTTACCTCATACAGAAGAGCAGGATCGGGTAGGTCGTCCACGACTTGACCGCCAGGAGAACCACAGCCACGAGGACCTGAGGACGTCGAGCTTCGTAGGACAGGAGGACGTCCGTGTTGACGAGGGACCCGAAGGTGAGGTAGCCGTAGTTGGCAGAGACTGTGTACACGGACAAACACACGACGATGGCTACTGTGCAGGCCTGGGAGGGGGAGGTTTGTGTGTTGAGTGCATCGTGCGGACGGGGAGTTATTGGTGTATGTTGTGTTATATATACTATGTTCATCGTATATCGTGTTATTTGCACTGTGTTCTCAATTCTTTTATAAATTACGACTTATACTCTAGTTATATTATGGTTAGCATATATTACTTATACTATATTAATTATATATCATATTACTTATATATTAATTATATATATATTTATATACTATATTGATTACATATTATATTACTTATATTATATCATAAAAAATATTACTGATGTTATATACCTACCATATAACATATTACTTATATCTTTCATATAACATATTACTTATACTGTATTATGTAAGCTGAATAATATTGCGATGCAATATACTAATATAATGTACATATCGCGTACACTGTTTGTACAGGTGGTCTTACGTTCAAGGTAATGATATTATTAGTACTAATGACTCATTTTAGTAGTAATAAGTCACTCCTACATTTTTATAAATTCAGTAATTCGTAAGATATTTCTACCTTTCATTCTTTTCACATGTATTTGTGATTCATTCCACAAGATAATTGCGAATTTCAGAAATAATCAATATATTCCAAGTGAGGTTATCGCCAGCATGATAATGAGTTTGGCATTCTGATAGCATGATATGGCTGTCATAGATTATAAACCTTACACTAACTTTACTATTCTTAGACCTATCATTAACCCTATTAATAAATCTTAAACTTAACCTCACCATTTTACTTGTATTAAGGATATAAATGTCTATACTTATAGATATTTTCATCCTTCTATCAATACATACACCTCTTTATACCTGTACTATCTATACATACACTTCTACTTCTGTCTGTACTTATTTTCATCTTCATCCTCACCCTTATACTTACATAATTTATACCTAAACTTATATCTGTACATTTTTTAGCCTTATCCCCGTACTTAATACATATAAAGCTTCATATCAAATACTTATAAACCTATACATATACACCTTATACTTATACATTTGTTTTCATCCTTATCCTCGAAGTTAATACTTATAAACCTACACATCTACACATACCGATACCTACACGCAGGGCCCCGGGTCAAAGAACAGTACCCAGCCCTTTTTAGGTGAAAAAAACTTTTTAGGTAGAAAACGCCCATTTTCCCTTAAACTTGTTAAAGTTAACTGCTATAACGTTGTTCTAGTATAAATACACCCTATAAATTTGCTGGAGTTAGTTGTTCTTGGCCTCAAATAAGCGACTACTGTAAATTTTCGGGCCCCGCCTACCCCCCCCCCCCTGTCGGTGGTCCTGCCTATACGTACTTCCATCCTTATTCAAAATGAAATTCACACACACATATATATATATAAATTGATAGATGGATAGATATTCATTCCATCTATATTATAACTAAATTGTACTATACCTTCCATGTTGCCTTAGCCTGGCTCTTCTTCACACAAGAATATATAGGCACGCTACTGATGTGGCACTGGTAACCGAAGCAGATGGCTGGGAGGACGTTAAACATCTGCAATGGGAGTAGATTGTGGGGGTGTTAAGAATGTTAATTTTAAGAATGATGAGGGTGAAAATGATGGGTATGTTGATGGTGATCATTGCAGCAACACATACAGTATGATAGCAAACATAATTGTAATAATATTACTTTAATTGTTTTTTATCATTGTCCATATTAGAGTTATTGCTATAGTTGCTCTCTATAACTGATAAAATGGTCATTATTACTGTTATTACCATTATTGTTCTCTTTAATTAATAACAGTAATTGTGAAACAACAGTAAAACAAAGTACCATTAAGATATCGTGCAGCAATTGAATCATACACACACAAAATTATTTTGTACAAAACGTAAACATCGACCTATACACAAAAACACAAAATATACATACCTGATTAAGATTTTAAGTATTAAAACATGTACGGTGACCTACTCACATAAAGAAAAATATTAAATAACCTGATTTTATATAGAAATTAAGATTTTAATTACTAAATCACACACGAAGACCTATACACAAAAAACATACCTGATTTTATGAACATTATGCAGCCACCAACACGAATGACCAAAAAACAGACATACCTTATTCTATCAATACTATAAATATACCTACAGAAAAAAAAAAAGTTATTTCATTAAAACTATACATCTAGCTACACAAAAAAAAAATCAATAGATAAAAGAGACGAGACAAAAAACAACATACCTGGACCCAATCTGCATCGTAAATTACAACGGGTCCTTTAGCATAACCGCCAGTGTAATACTCAGATGTTATTACTGCTGTTACGTAGAATATGGTCACAACACCGGCGTAGCTGTAGATAAAAAGAAGATAAAATAAGTAAATCACCGTAAGAGAAAAAAAAAAGAATATATAGTATGAAAGAGAGAAAGAAGAAATGTTAATAAATGTTTTAAAAATGTAAATTGCCATTGTTATCGTTATATCTTGTTATTTTTGTCATTAGTCATTATAATTGTTAATAAGTTTTGTTATTGCCAATATGCATTATAACTATCATTTTTATTTCAATGTAATAATTATATTAACATTCACTCTATTCCACACCAATCATCACACCCATCACCAATCACCTTTCATCACCACTACACTTACCGCCACCACGTTTATCAACCATCACCCACCACTCATCATCAATCGTTAACTTATCCCAAATCACCACACACACAACCGATCCCCACATTCACCATTACTCACCACTCATCACCCTCACCACCCTGATTTATCTCCCACACTCACCACCCTCATTCATCACCCACACTCACCACCACTACTCACCACCCTCATTCATAACCCACACTCACCTCACTCACCACTCACCACCCTCACTCACCACCCACCCTCACCACCAGCAATACCCTCATCACCACTCACCACCCTCACTTACCACCCACACTAACCACCTCTCACCACACTAACCACCCTCATTCACCACACTTACCTCAAGAACCTCAAAGCATCCATCCTCCTCATACAGCATGGGAAGACGAGCAAAAGAGCCGATGCTGTCAGTGTGAATTTTCTGTTCATGAACCAAGATGAACAGAAATTACCCCCGGCGAAGGAAGCGAAGGCTGGGGGGGGGGGGGGGAGAAGGAGAGGGGGTGTGTTATAGATTGTAGGATTGTATGTTGTGAATGTTGGTTGTAATATGAGTGCAAGGTGATGAGTATGGTGGTTGTAATGATATCATTATGATAACGATGATAATGATAATTATACAAAAATGACAATAATAGCAATATTGACTATGAATATTGTGATCATAATAATGATAATAATAACGATAAATGTAGTAATCATAATAACGGCAATAATAGTTGTAATAATATCGATAATATTAATAATGATAATGATAACAATACTGATAATAATGATAATAATAACGACAATGATAATGAATAACTAACAAGAACAACAACAACAATAATAATAAATATAAAAATATAATAACAAAAACAATAATAATAATAATAATAACAACAACAACAATAATAGTAATAATGGTAATGATAATCATACAAACAATAACAATAATAATGATAAAGATAATAATAATAACAATAATGATAATAACGATGATCATAAAAATCACAGAAACAATAATGATATGAAGAAAGAAAAACAGTAATATGTCACACCGATACCTGTAAATAATACATTACAGCTGTATCATGCCAACATTACAATAAATCCTTCGACCATGAAAGGAAACGACAGACTTCAGTAATGGAAAACAATCTGTGTCTCACTTTGACTGGCCGGGCGGAACTACTGTCTCAGGCACCGGAAACAGCTGTTATTGCAAAGTCATTTGGAAAGAAGTTATTGGTAGAAATTGTCAAAATGCCGGTAGCGATAAATTGTGTGTGTGTGGTATTGGGGAGAAGGAGGAGGGAGTGAGGGAGGGGAGGAGGGAGGAGGGGAGGGAGGGGGGAGGGAGGGAGGAGGGAGGGAGGGAGGGGGGGAGGAGGGAGGAGGAGGGAGGGAGGGAGGAAGGGAGAAAGGGAGGGAGGAAGGGAGGAAGAGGAGAAGGAGAAGATGAGAAGAGAGAGGAGGGGAGGAAGGCAGACAGACAGAGAGCGAAGTTGCTTCATATAGAAAAATTTATGAGAAAAAGATATATTTTAAGAGATAGTTATACGAAGAGACAGAGAGAAGACTTCTACCCTAAATGATACAAAAAGTAAGAGGAGAGGAGAGAGGGATAAATGATACCTAAAATGATAAAAGGGAGAGGGAGAGAGACAGATAAAGAAATCGAGTTATTGATAGAGAAATTAGTAAAAGAGAAAATGTGAAAATGAACTCACCTCTGTCAAACTGGTCACCGATGATAATAAGAAGGGTGATGCAAGTGACCATGCAATAGGCGAAGATGCACACCGATGCCACAACATTCCAGCGACGACCGCACATGCATAAGATCAGCTGATTGGATGTAAACAAAAAGAGGTAAATAAAAATCACTGAAATCAATAAATATGAATTGACTGAGGATTTGATGTTGAATGAATTGGTTGAGAATTTATTATTGAATGAATGGATTAATAACCAATAGGATTTGTATAATAAGACTGAGTAAGCTATAGTTACTTGAATATCAATGTGATGTTTTAGATAATGATATTTGCAAACTATTTATATTCCTCACATATGTTGCTTCTTAAAACTTAACTATTATACTTGAAACACAACAAGGGTTTTACATACTTATTATCCCTTTTACATAAAAGTATATGATTTTACAAACACTACAATTTCCTATTATCAAATTATTCTAAGCGCTACAAAACATTTTATACTCAAATACCTCAAAACAAAATTTTAAACAACAGATAAATTACATTTTTTTTAAATCTATGAGACAATGAGTATTTACCTCATTCGAAGGAGTTAATTCGACAATTGAGAATACTCTCTCTCTCTCTCTCTCTCTCTCTCTCTCTCTCTCTCTCTCTCTCTCTCTCTCTCTCTCTCTCTCTCTCTCTATCTATCTATCTATCTATCTATCTCTAAAAATAAACAAATAAATAAATAATCAAATAATAAAAAATAAGAAATACATACCTCTTGATAAGTTTTGCACTTTCTCTCAACTGCACAGCTTGCAATGACGAGGAGGGAAATCAGAGCTAAAACTGTTACTATCTGGAAGAAAGAAGTGAAAATTGAAAACGAGGATGAAGGAGAGGATAAAGAATAATTAAGTGGAATGAATAAGGTATCAAATAGACAATTAGATAGATTGAGGCATTGGGAAATAAATAGATGCATAGATGAATTTATAGATACATAGGTATAGATAGAATAATACATAATGGAATGCCTTGATGAAATGCACAACGAAACGCACTGATAAATAAGTCAAGATATAAATAAGACAATATATAGCGAAATAACTTGATAGATACACAAGGAAATGAATAGGTAAATACGTAAAGAAACAAATGAAGACGAAAGAAAATTCATATGTAAAAAAAATTATCTATAAAAATACACTGATCTGTTTTTTATTCAATATTAACGAACTTTTGACGTGAATTTCAATTTCTATCCACAATTGGTTACATCAAGCGTTTCATGTATGGTGGAATAATTAGCCCATTTACCTGTTATACATTACTATTGATACTAATGGGGTCTTATTTGCACTTAACCCAACCCTGTGTTATCTAGGATACACAGGACGCTCTACATAACACTTGCCTTTTGTTTACATACAGATTGGCTTATAATATCAACCCTAGTCAAAATTGAACGTAACTTGCACTACTTAACAATATATTCGTCTCAACCTCACACGTTCTTTAGCTTATACCACTTAAGTATTACCGAAACTTACAATATGAAGCACGTTACCACTTAAGTATTACCAAAACTTACAATATGAAGCACGTTACCACTTAAGTATTGCCAAAACTTACAATATGAAGCACGTTACCACTTAAGTATTACCAAAACTTACAATATGAAGCCCGTTACCACTTAAGTGTTACCAAACTTACAATATGAAGCAAGTTACCACTTAAGTATTGATAAAACTTACAATATGAAGCACGTTACAAGTACTACCAAAACTTACAATAGGAAGCACGTTACCACTTAAGTAGTATTACCACTTAAGTACTAACTTACAATATGAAGCACGTTACCACTTAAGTACTACAATATACACCACTTAAGTATTACCAACTTACAATATGAAGCACGTTACCACTTAAGTATTACCAAAACTTACAATATGAAGCATTACTTAAGTATTACCAAAACTTACAATATGAAGCACGTTACCACTTAAGTATTACCAAAACTTACAATATGAAGCACGTTACCACTTAAGTACTACCAAAACTTACAATATGAAGGACATTACCACTTAAGTGTTACCAAAACTTACAATATGAAGCACATTACCACTTAAGTACTACCAAAACTTACAATATGAAGCACATTACCACTTAAGTACTACCAACACTTACAATATGAAGACCACCTACCAAAACTTACAATATGTTACCACTTAAGTACTACCAAAACTTACAATATTTACAGTTATGAACCAAAACTTCCACCACTTAAGTGTTACTTGCGCACGTTACCACTTAAGTATTACCAAAACACAAAGTGAAGCGCATTACCACTTAAGTATTACCAACACTTACAATATGAAGCACGTTACCACTTAAGTATTACCAAAACTTACAATATGAATCACGTTACCACTTAATTATTACCGAAACTTACAATATGAAGCACGTTTCCCGAGAGGAGGCCGCCCGCATCGTGAAACGCCCGTGGGAAGTTCAGGAGACCGGCACCAAGAGCGGCGTTCATGGTGAGGAACATGGCTTTGTACCAGCTGATGCCATCTGTGGGTGAGAGGGGAATTGTGAAGGACGGAGAGAGGGAGAGGGAGAGGGAGAGGAGGAGAGGGGAGGAGAGTGGGGGGGAGGGAGGGAGGGAGAGGGAGAGGGAGTGGAGTGGGAGTGCGAGGGGAACTGTGAAGGGTGGAGAGAGGGAGAGGGGGGAGGTGGGAGGGAGGGAGGGAGGGAGAGAGAGAGGGAGGGAGAGAGGGAGGGAGGGAGAGAGGGAGGGAGGGGAGAGGGAGGAGGGAGGGGGTAGGGAGGGAGGGAGGGGGTAGGGAGGGAGGGAGGGGGTAGGGAGGGAGGGAGGGGGTAGGGAGGGAGGGAGGGGGAGAGGAGAGAGAGAGAGAGAGAGAGAGAGAGAGAGAGAGGAGAGAGAGAGAGAGAGAGAGAGAGAGAGAGAGAGAGAGAGAGAGAGAGAGAGAAAGGGAGAGTGTGAGAAACAGGGGAAGAAGGAAGGAGGAAATTAGGAGAGAATGAGAGATATGGAGGGAGTGGGAGAGAGGAGGAAGAAGGGGAGGGGGAAGTAGGAGAGAAGAGGAGTAGAGCAGAGACGGGGAGAA
>NW_020869378.1:208777-216277 GCF_003789085.1 Penaeus vannamei | reverse complement strand
AAGAAGGAAAAAAAAAAGCATACAAAGAATAGGAAAATGATTATTGCTTCTCGTAAAGTGAGGATTTCTTTACGTTAAAAAATGAAAGTATGTTTAAGAAATTCCAGTGATTGTGATGCGTTTTTGTTATATTTTTCTTCTAAGATCTGATATAATCTTATGTGTTTTCTTTTTATATGTCTGTCTGTCTCGTCTTTCTCCTCTCTCTCTCCCTCTCTCTTCTTCTCTCTTCTCTCCTCTTTCTCTCTCTCTCTCTCTCTCTCTCTCTCCTCTCTCGTCTCTCTCTCTCTCCTCTCTCTCTCTCTCTCTCTCTCTCTCTCTCTCTCTCTCTCTCTCTCCTCTTCTCTCTCTCTCTCTCTCTCTCTCTCCCTCCGTCTCTCTCTCTCTCTCCTCTCTCTCCTCTCTCTTCGTCCTCTCTTCTCTCTCTTCTTCATCTCTCTCTCTCTCTCTCTCTCTCCCCTCCTCTCTCCTCCGTTCGAGCTCTCCTCTCTCTCTCTCTCCTCTCTCTCCTCTCTCTTCTCTATCTCTCTCTCCTCTCTCCTCTCTCTCTTCTCTCTCTCTCTATCTCTTCCTCTCATCTCTCTCTCCCTCTCTCTCCCTCTCTCTCCCTCCCTCCCTCACCTCCTCCCTCTCTCTTCTCCCTCTCCCATCCCTCTCCCCTCTCTTCCTCATCTCATCTATCTATCTCTCTCTCATTATCTCTCTCATCTCTCTCTATCTCTCTCTCTCTCTCTCTCTCTTTCATCTTCATCTCTCATCTACCCTGCCCCTTCATATATATACATATATACATATATATATATATATCTTATACAATACATATCACATAACATATATATATATATATTATAAATATATATATAAATATATAAATTATAAAAAATATATATACACAATATACATAGTATATATATAAATATATATATATAAATATTATATATATATATATATATACATATATATATTATATATAATATATATATTATATATTATTTTATATAATATTATATATATATATATATTATATATATATATATTATATATATTATAATAATATAATATATTATATATATATTATTATATAAATATATATATATATAACAATACATAAAACTATATACATAAAAAAATAATATTATATATATATAATATATAATATATAAAATATATATATAATTATATAATTATTATAATATTATATATATATAAAATAACAATTATTATATATATATTATATTTAAATTTTATATTATTAAATTACTTTATTATTATATTATATATTTTATAATATTAATATTATATTATTTATATATTTATATATATATTAATATTATTAATTATATTATAATATATTATTATACATATAATTTATTAACATTATAATTATATATGTAATAATAATTATATAATTATATTATATTATATTTATTATATTATTATATTATATATAAAATATATATATATAATTATATTAATTTATATATAATTATTATATAATATATATTATATAATATATCATATATTAATTTATATATTTAATTATGCATATTATATATAATTATAAATACTATATATTTAAATTATATATACATTTATATTATAATATTATATAATTATTATATAAATAATCTATTATACATATATATATAATATATTATAATACATATATACACACACCCACCCCACACACCATCACACAACAACACCCAATATTTAAAAAAAAAAATACATCTCCTCTACTCTCTCTCTCTCTCTCTCTACTACTCTCCTCTCTCTTCTCTCTCTCTTCTCTCTCTCTTCATCTCTCTCATCCACTCCCTCTCTCCTCTCTCCCTCTCTCTCCTCTCTCTCTCTCTACCCTCCTCTCATCATCCTATCTCTCTCTCTCTCTCTCTCCTACTCTTCCTCTCCTCCCTCTACCCTCTCTACCTCTCACTCTCCCTTACTCCCACTCCCTCTCTACCCTCCTTTCCTTCCTTCCTATCCTTCCTCACTTCCTTCTCTTCCTTCCCTACCTCCCCTCTCTCTATTCCTCACTTTCTCTCTTGAAAGCGGTCGTGGCTCCTGTTACTCAAAGCCAATCCTTTTGTTGACTTCTGGATCTGACAGATGCAATGCTCTGCCAAGGCGGGCAAAGCTCCGTGCGGCTGCGTTGTTTCCGCTGCAAGCACGTAGCGACTGCCTCTAGATTCTAAGGGCATCTACCTCACTGCTAAGGGCATCGAGAATAGCCGTTGTAGAGTCTTCGAATATGTAGATAAGAGGGACACGTCGTCTGCAAAGGCAAGGTTGTTGATTTTGAGATTGTCCAGTGTTGCTCCGCGTTGACTTACAGATGACTGATCGTTATCTGATCGTTATCCAGTCCATTTGAGTCTTGATGAGTGTTGGTGAAAGAAGACATCCCTGTTTGATACCTGAGTTCATAGGCGGTAGTCAGGCTCCTTCCCCCATTGGATTTTACAGCACTTTCATTACTAGTACAAAGGCTTGCTATTAATCCAATATGGGTTTCTGGAATTCTTGCGAGTCTCAGGATTTCCCAAAAGCGATTCACAATGCGTCGATTCAACCGCTTTTTTGAGTTAGATTCAACGGTTCGAACGTCTTCTTACTTTAGATTCACCGATTCAAACGTTTTCTTGAGTTATTTCACTACTTCAAACGTTATTTTCAGATAAATTTAGCGATTCGAACGCTTTCTTGAGTTAGAATCACCTTTTGTTAGTTATTGAATTCAGATCCGTTTCAACGTTTTCTTTGAGTTAGATTCTCAGTCATTTTCGAACGTTTTCCTGAGTTAGGAATCACCGTTTCAAACGTTTTCTTGAGTTAGATTCTCAGATTCGAACGTTTTCCTGAGTTAGATAACCACACGTTTTGAAAACCGTTTTCTTGGTTGGATTCAGTTTTAGAACGTTTCTTGCGTTGATAAACCGATTTGAACGTTTTCTTGAGTTATTTCACCGTTTCGAATTTTTTCTTAAGTTAAATTCACCAATTCAAACATTTTTTGGTGTTCGACTCACCGATTCGAACGCTTTCTTTAGGTAGATGTACCGATCCGAACACTTTCTAGAGAGCGATGTAAGGAAGGACCAAATAAGTAAATTACTTATAAAAGTAGTCTGCGAGAAACCCATAACGGTACTTTACCAGGACTCGTAGCGGAGGGAGTGACAATGATATAGAGAATAATATTAATACTAATGATATCGGTAATGAGGATACTGATGATGTCAAAAGTTATGTTAATGATAATGATGATAATATTGAAGATGATAAGAAATCACAACAATACTAATGGTAATCATAATTGATAAATAATGAAACAAATCTGAGTACTATAATAACATAATTATAGTGATGATAATCATATAACTATATTAATGATAATGATGATAGTAATAACAATGGTAACACTGATTATGATAATACTAAAGATGATAATGATGATATTGATAATACTAAAATGAACAACAACAAAAACAATAATGATTATAATATATATATATATATATTATAATCATTATTGTTGTTGTTGTTGTTCATTTTTAGTATTATCAAATATCATCATTTTATCATCCTTAGTATTATCATAATCAGTGTTACCTTGTTTATTACTATCATCATTATCATTGAATATAGTTTATATGATTATCATCACTATAATTATGTTATTATCAGTATCATGATTGTCTTCATTATTATCATTATTGATTACCATTAGTATTGTTGTGATTTCTTATCATCTTGAAATAGCGAAATTTGGGGGCCAAGACTGGAAAACAAATCATCGCAAGACAGGGAATCCTGGAAAAGAAGGGAGAGGCCTACGTCCTGCAGTGGATTGACTCAGCCTGAAGATGCTGATGATGATGATGATATGATATATATTATATATTAATATATATATATATATATATATATATATATATATAATATATACTATAATCGATAATCAGTAACAACGATAATAGTGATATAGTGCCAAAAATGAAATTGATAGTAAAATAATGGTAATCTAATAATGATAAAAATTGATTAATAATGATGATAACAAAACAACAATAATGCTAAAGATGATGGTAATGGTAATAATGATAACAATACTAATGATGATAATGATAATCATTGAATTATAATTGCAAAGGTAATAGTGATAATGATAGTAATAAAGATAACAACAATAATCATCATGATAATAATGAAAATGATAATGGTATTCATGATAACAATAACTATTATGATGATAGTAATGGTGATAATAAACATTAAAATGACGATAATAATAGTAATACTAATTAAAACAAAGATAACAATGAGAGAGTTTTGATAATGATAATGATAATGATGATGAAAATAATCATGAAAACAACAATATAATGTCAGTAATGATAATAACAATGATAATGGTAATGATAATAACAATGATAATGGTAATGATAATAACAATGATAATGGTAATGATAATAATGATAATGATAATGGCAACAATGATATCGAGAATTATGGTAATAAAGATAATGAGAATGATAATGACAAAAACGATGGCAACAATGATAATTATGATGATGATAATGATAAAAAATAATGATAATAACAGCAATAACAAAAATTATAACAGTAATAATACTAATAGAAAATAATAATGAAAATAACGAAAAAAATACGAAGAAAAACATCATATTTGTTTAACCTCATTTCAGCGTTATGGCGGAAGGGACCGACTACCCCCCCCCCCCCGTCCTCCCTCCCTCCCCCTGGCCTTTAATCTATCTGTCTTCCGCCTCTTTTCATTATCCCACTTATTCTTCTTCTTCTTTGAATAGTGATAAAGATAATGAAAAAAAAACACAAAAGGTTTTATGACTCGACATTTTTATTTTTCTTCGTTTTTTTTTCGTCTTTTTTATTCAATTTTATTCAAATTTTGTGACTAGGTTAAGCAGGTGCTTCCAGTACGAAGAGAGGTGAAACATGATTCAGTTATATTTAAATTCCAATCATCCTAGATTTCATTTTATTTAAAGATATATATCGTTACTGAACACGTGGCGAGAAGGTTGACACACATCACCGAAATCGTAAATTTTATGAACGAAAAAAAGAGAAAATCATCTTTGACTTTGAATTACGTCACAGAAATCATAAATTAGAAAAAAAAAAGAATAAAAAAAATCTGATTCTCATCTCATATAATTAGTGACGAAGAGAGAGTGGGGGGGGAGGAGGAGAAGAAAGAGAGAGACGGAGGGAGAGAGGGAGAGAGAGAGAGAGAGAGAACGGAGGGGAGAAGGAGAGAGAAAGAGGAGGAGAAATAGTGAGAGAGAGATAGAGAAGGAGAAAGAGGAGAAAGAGAGAGAGAGCGAGAGAGGGGGGGAAGGAGGGAGGGAGGAAGACAGAGAGAGAGAGAGAGAAGGAGAAAGAAAGAGAGAGAAAGAGAAAGAAGGAAAAAGAAAGAGATAGAGACAGAGAGAAGGAAAAAAAGAGAACAGTGAGAAAAAAAAGAGAAAAAAAAAAAAAAAAATATATGGTTCACCTAACAAGAGATCTCACAGTCACCGAATCCCGCGCCGAACCCCTCAGCCTCCGAGTGCGCATGCGCGGTGACTGGCTCGCTCGCACGTTGCCGGGGTTGGCAGTAGGTCGTCTGGCGGCCGTCGGGAGAAGTGGTCCTTCCTCGTCGTCGTCCTGGTGGCGTTGAAGGTGCGAGAGAGAGAATAGAGATAGAGAGAGAGAGAGAGCAAGAGACAGAGAGGAAAGAGAGGAAGGTTTCATTAATACCTTCCTGCTATTCTCTCGGCTTCTATCGTCGTCGTCCTCGTTTTTTTAATATTATATTCGTCTTCGTCGTCATCATCTTCGTCGTCTCTCCGCGTCTTATTCGTCCGTCCCTTCTCTTCGGCGCCTGGATATATAATTTCTCTCCGGATTTTGAACCAAGCAACGTGTTACATATATAGTACACATATAAACGTACACAACCGCACTGACGCAAAGGTGTACACATCGCTTCATATCCCTTTCGTCTTGTCAAGATATGAGAAGGTCTTTGGAGTGAAGTGCAGAGGAATTTTTTAAAAGGTAAGTTGAGTTCTCGAGATAGATAGTTTATATATATTTTTAAGGACTACGTTTTTTTGGAATTATTGTTATTATATTTCATTACCAGTCTGGGGTATGTTAGTGTTGCGTGTGTGTGTGTTTGTGTGTGTGTTGTGTGTGTTTGTGTGTGTGTGTGGTGTGTGTGTGTGTGTGTGTTGTGGTCTGTGTTTGAGTTGTGTTGTTGTGTGATGTGCTGTGTGTGTGTTGTGTGCGTGTTGTGTGGTTTGAGTGTGTGTGTGCATGTGTTTTTGAGTGTTGTGGTGGGTGTTTGTGTGTATTTTGTGTGTGTGTGTGTTCAAAAGCGCAATTTTATTACTGCTATTATTATTATGTTATCATATCGTTTAATCTTTTGATTTTATTCATTCTATGATTTTGTTCATTTAACATTGATGGTATTTCGTATCAATATTTTTTTTAATATTTTTAAAAATCTATTATTTTTTATTTAATTTTTGCATCATTATTTTATATATTATTTTTTATTTATTATTACTATTTAAAAAAATATTCATCATGTTTTTTATATTTTTATTCATTACTATTTTTTTTACCATTTTTTGATTCTATTTATATATTATTTTATCTATAATACACAGTTACCACGCCTGAAAATCACAATTGCAAATCAAACCAGAAAAAATCACAGAATTAGTTACCGTAACGAAAAATTCCAAAATTACAGCCATCATCATAGATTCCAGACTATTATCATACATGAGAAGCAGGGATAAAAAAAAAAAAATAGATAAAGAAAAAAAAATTGATAAGGAATGAATGAATAAAAGAACGATAAGAAAAGAAAATAACGAAAGAATGAGTGAACAAAAAAAAAAAAGAAAAAAATGAACGAATAAAGAAAAACGATAAGAGAAGATATACAAAACGCAAGAGAGACTAAAAAAAAAAAAAATAAAAAAAAAAAAAAAACAGAAAGTCAATGTTTAAAACTCAACGTAACACCAAGCACGCCCCTTCACGAGACAGAAGTTACCACGGTGGGCGTGCGACGTTAAGTACGGAGCCGAGACACGGGCGGTAACGTATCCATCTGGAAGCACGTGATCGCGACTTGCTTCCTGTTGGAGGATGGAATAAAACCGCACAGGTGGAGGGAGAGGGGAGGGAGGGAAGGAGGAGGAGGAGGAGGAAGGGAGGGTGAAGAGGGAGGTAGGGAGGAGGGAGGGTAGGTGAGGGAAGGAGGAAGGGTGAGGGGAGGAGAAAGGGAGGAAGGAGGGGAGGGGGGAGGAAGGAGGAAGGAGGGTGAGAGGGAGGGAGGAGGGAGGAGAGGAGAGGGAAGGGAGGAAAGGAGGAGCAGGGTGAGGGAGAGGGAGGGAAGGGGAGGGAGGAGAGAGGGAGGGGGGGAGGGGAAGGGTGGAGGAGGAGGGGAGG
>NW_020869378.1:196277-198777 GCF_003789085.1 Penaeus vannamei | reverse complement strand
TATAGTCTTACCTTTCTCGGAAGCTTTTGTTTTCATTTGTTGTGTTTTTTTTATTGTGTTTCTTGTACGTAGTATTTTTCTGTCATGTCTTCTGAGAACATTCGTAGAATATCTTTATGTTTATTCCCATCGCAATTTATTCATTTATTTACGTAGGTATATTCAAGTAGTATATTTACTTCCCTTTATCAGCCTATTTCATCTCTCTAACATATATAATTTTCATCTAAGCTTTTTAAAGGCATTTTTGAACACATTCATACTCTTTACAATTTTTAAAACTCTTCAGTCTATTCACTTCACTAGTCACTAAACCCGTATTAACCATTTAAACTTCTATGGCATTCTTTATCCTTTTTCTCTATAGATCTTTAAAGAATCCTTCAAGCTAATTCCTCCATCTTCATCATCTTTTTTTCTACAATTCTTAAAACAACTCTTCAAACTCCTAATAACTTCCTAAAACAATTCTTAAAACGTTTAAAGCAACTCTTAAAACTATTCACTTCACCCACATTTCCCAAACCCTTTCTCTACTCCGGTCCTTTCCTTAAAATTTTCCCAAAAACTCTATCCCTCGTCTACTTTTCCACTCCCCTTCTCCTAACTCCGCCCTCCTCCCTCACTCCGTACCCTCCCCCTCCCTCCTCCATCTTCTCCCCTCCCTTTTCCTTCCCTCCCTCTTTTTCCCTCCATCCCTACCTCCCTTTTTCCCCTCATCCCCCCTCCTTTTTTCCCCTCTATCCTTTCCCCGTCCATCCTTTCCTCCATCTTGCCTCCCCTCCCTTTCCCTCCCTTTTTTCCCTCCATCCTTAACTTCCACTCCCTTCCTCCCTCCACCCTCCCCCTCCCTCCATCTCCCCTCCATCTTTACTTCCCCTCCCTTTCCCTCCATCACCCCTCCCTGTTTTCATCCATCCTTACCTCCCCTCCCTTTCCCTCATCCCTTCCTCCCTTTTTTCCCTCCATCCCCTTCCCTTTTTCCCTCCCTTCCCCTCCCCTTTCCCTCTTCCCCCCCTTTTTTCCTCCATCCTTACCTCCCTCTCCCTTTCCCTCCATCCCTCCTCCTTTTTTCCTCCATCCTTACCTCCCCTCCCTTTCCCTCCACCCCTCCCTCCCTTTTTTCCCTCCATCCTACCTCCCTCCCTTTCCTCCATCCCTCCCTCCTTTTTTTCCCTCCATCCTTACCTCCCCTTCCTTTCCCACAGTCCCCTTTCTCTTTTCCTCCATCCTTACCTCCCCTCCCTTTCCCTCCATCCCTCCCCTATCCTCCATTCCTCTATATACTTCAAAAACCAACTATTCAATACCAATTCTCCCTTGCTTAACTCCCTCCCTCCACATCTTCCAGCACATCTCAGACGAGACGGTAGAACAAGCTAAAACTCTTCACTTAAACATTTCCCAAAACAATACTTAAAAGACCCTTTCTCTACAATACTTAAAAGAACAATTCTTAATACCAACCTTCTCTACAATACTTAAAAAACAACTCTTAACTACCAACCCTTTCTACAATATTTAAAAAGAACAACTCTTAACTACCAACCCTTTCCTACAATACTTAAAAAGAACAGCTCTTAACTACCAATACTTAAAAGAACAACTCTTAACTACAATACTTTAAAAGAACAACTTCTTAACTACCAACCCTTTCTCTACAATACTTAAAAGAACAACTCTTAACTACCAACCCTTTCTCTACAATACTTAAAAGAACAACTCTTAACTACCAACCCTTTCTCTACAATACTTAAAAGAACAACTCTTAACTACCAACCCTTTCTCACAATACTTAAGAACAACTCTAACTACCAACCCTTTCTCTACAATACTTAAAAGAACAACTCTTAACTACCAACCCTTTCTACTTGCAACCCTTCTCTACAATACTTAAAAGAACAACTCTTAACTACCAACCCTTTCTCTTACAATACTTAAAAGAACAACTCTTAACTACCAACCCTTCTCTACAATACTTAAAAAAAACCTCTTAACTACCAACCTTTCTCTACAATACTTAAAGGAACAACTCTTAACTACAACCCTTTCTCTACATACTTAAAGAACAACTCTTAACTACCAACCCTTTCTCTACAATACTTAAAAGAACAACTCTTAACTACCAACCCTTTCTCTACAATACTTAAAAGAACAACTCTTAACTACCAACCCTTTCTCTACAATACTTAAAAGAACAACTCTTAACTACCAACCCTTCTCTACAATACTTAAAGAACAACTCTTAACTACCAACCCTTTCTCTACAATACGAACAACTCTTAACTACCAACCCTTCTCTACAATACTTAAAAGAACAACTCAACTACCAACCTTTTCTCTCAATACTTAAAAGAACAACTCTTAACTGCCAACCCTTTCTCTACAATACTTAAAAGAACAACTCTTAACTACCAACCCTTTCTCTACAATACTTAAAAGAACACTCTTAACTACCAACCCTTTCTCTACAATACTTTAAAAGAACAGCTCTTAACTA
>NW_020869378.1:178777-181277 GCF_003789085.1 Penaeus vannamei | reverse complement strand
GAGAGAGAGAGAGAGAGAGAGAGAGAAGAGAGAGAGAGAGAGAGAGAGAGAGGGGGGGGGTGGGGGAGAAAAGAATGCCCGGAAGAAAAGGGACAGGGAAGGAGAAGAAGGAGAGAGAGAGAGAGGAGAGAGAGAGAAGAGAGAGAGGGAGAGAGAGAGAGAAGAGAGAAGAGAGAGAGAGAGAGAGAGAGAGAGAGAGAGAGAGAAGAGAGAGAGAGAGGGAGGGGGAGGGAGAGAGAGAGAGAGAGAGAAGGAAGAGAGAGAAATGAGAATGCGAAAGAAGGGCAAAAGAAGAGAGGAGAGAGTACGTGGAAGATCATATTATTCTACAGTTGTTCATAATCGCCATAAAATTAATTTCAAGACAAATCTTTATTCCTTTCTGTCCCAAACCTGATACCAAGGGAGGAGAAATAGCTACAAATTATGGAAGGAAATATAACATTATACCTGCAACTAACGATACAATTTAGCATATAATGGTCATAGCTGATATAATAAGTTAATTGTTGTAATATCTATTCGAAGAAATACTTGTTATAAAATATTTTGCATTATCTAAAATATTATTTTAGGATGAAATAATAATAAAAGGTTGGAAGACATGACGAATTAATTATCATTTGTACAGCTTATTAGCCGCTCAGTTAAATTTCATATAAATTCGAATTACTTGTATTGATTCTTAAGTAATATAGAAAAATACTCTTAAATTGTTTAATCACATACAAGTGAGTCGAATTAAAAGATTATTAATGAAAATGGATTATTTGATTATCATTAAACGTTTCAGTTTTACAATCTTCATCAACATCACGTCTATAATACATATATCTTAAATACCTTTGGACGAACAACATTTATGAGAAAATTCACACAATAGGTGATATTTTTTTCCACAAAACCACTCATCTTTATAAAGTCGAGGTAGGTGCATCCCGGGGAAAGGCAATCAGCTGATTTTTCGACGCGTTGTCAACATGTTCAAGGTCAGTCAGTTGCGACATGTCACCAACGCTTAATATTCGAGGAAGACGAAACGGAGAAGGGAGAAGAAAACATAAGAATAAACAAGGAGGAAGAAGAAGAAGAGGAAGAGGAATGAGACGAAGGAAAAGAAGATATGTAGAAGGAGGGAGAAAAGGAAGAAGAAGAAAAGCAAAGAAGAAAAATAACGAAATCAAAACGTTCATTTATAACGATCATATCTCGGAAACCACAAAACACAACACAGTACTTTCCTCGAATGAACGGTGGACTTGGATTTTACCACGATTTTCTTCTTCTTTTTTTATTTATTTTCGTCCCATTTCTTTTCGTTCTCTTAACGGTGCGAATAACGGGAAACGGTCGTCCTCTCAAGCCCTTTGAATTCCGCGGAGCAGAAAGAAACCGTCGTTGGAAAATAAAGAAAAATAATCAGAAGAGGAAAGGGGATATGAGGGGGAAGAAGGAAGGAAAGTGGGTAGTTGTATGTTTTTATATATAATATATAATATATATATATATATATATATATATAAGAGAGAGAGAGAGGAGAAGAGAGAGAGAGAGAGAGAGAGAGAGAGGAGAGAGACAGAGAAGAGAGAGAGGGAGAGAGAGAGAGATGAGAAGAAGAGAGATGAGGAAGAAGAGTTGAGAGAAGAAGACGAGAAGATAGAAGAGAGAGAGAAACGAGAAGAAGAGAGAAACAAAGAGAGAGAAGTAATGAGGAGGGAGTTGATAGAGAGAAGGGAGGGAAAACGGAACAAATGAAAGGTAGAGCGAAAAAGGAAGACTTTTCCACGATAGACTAGAGAGAGAATACATCAAAGTGAGAAAAAGAAAAGAAGGAGAGAGAGAGAAAGGAGGGAGAAAAAAAAAAAGAAGGAAAGATTAAGGATTTAGCAAAAAAGAGATTATTAGAATATAAAGGAAAAAAAAATAAGATAGAGGACCAGGAGAAATAAAAATGAACAGACAAGAGGAGAGAGGAAGAGGAGAGAGAGAGAGAGGAGATAAAGAGAGAGAAGAGACCAGAGAGAGATAGAGAAAGACAGACAGACAGAGAGAAAGGAGAGAGGGGAGGAACGGAAGAAGAGAAGCGGGAAGCGAGAGCAAGAGAGCGGTGTGAGAAGTGATAGAGAAGAAGGGAGAAAGAAACAGGATAAGACAGAAAGGAAGAGTGAAAAAGGGTAGACTTCAGCGTGAAGACTTGAGAGAGAGAATGCATCAAAGTAATAAAAGAAAGAGAAAGAGAGAAAGGAAAGAGAGATTAAAGAGTTTGCAAAGAGAAAGAGATTAAAGATATAAGGAGAAAAAGATAAGATGAAGGGGCCAGAGAAAGAAAAATGACAACAGAGCGAGAGCGAGAGAGAGAGGAGAGAGAGAGAGAGAGAGAAGAGAGAGAGAAGAGAGAGAGAGAGAGAGAGCGAGAGAGAGAGAGAGGGAGGAGAGAGCGAGATAGAGATAGAGACAGAGAGGTGAAAAGAGGAGACAGATGAGGGCAGAAAGAGAAAGA
>NW_020869378.1:174828-177700 GCF_003789085.1 Penaeus vannamei | reverse complement strand
GTGTGTGTGTGTGTGTGCATGAATGTGTGTGTGCATGTGTGTGTGCATGTGTATATGTGTTTATGTATACGTTTTTATATGTATATCATGTATATATCTATATGAAATATTCACATTTGTGTATATCATCAGAATAATTGTTTGGTGGCTTAAATAATGATCGACGAGAATTCTTCATTATACTGACGAATCTTAGTTTATCAAATAGCTTATTGTTTACCCTGTGTGATTAGGGCCAGATGACGAATTCTCCATCTGATCAGTGCTTAAGGGAAACGAACTACAGAACACGAGAACGATAAGTTTCCTACAAAAATAAATGTAATGTTATATAAACTGTTAACAGTATAACAGGGCAAGAATAGTAAGATATTTCAGACAAATACTGAGTTTAAAGAATATTAGCAGTCTGAAATGCAGATTAAGCTTGCTGATTGGTTATCCAATCTCAGCCTAAACCAATCAGAAAGCTCGATCTCGACTAAAGTTTTTTTTTCAATATGGCTCCAGTAGCGCATAGAGTTTCTTGATTATTTTTATTTCATCTATATCTTCATTACCTGACCCAGATAGTTCATACGAACAGCATGAACATTAATGAAACCAAGTCAACAGTACACGGGGACGGGGATACATTCAAGGACCAAACAAACAAACAAACAGTAACGTACGCCTCAGAGTTGATTCTCTTTTGATTCTTCTAATCGTCATGTGTCTGCGGATTATATTAATTATGCAGAGCTGTATATACATACAAACATATATCTCTGGGAAAGTACTTATTTTTCACTTTTTTTAGTGACCCTTGAAGTCCATGTCCCCAGGATGTCACTGGGCAAGCGGAGGCCGTATCAGGGACTGACTTCATTCGTCTTTTTTTCAGAGCATTTACAAATATCATAACTACTCTTGACATTTTTCTGTCAGTTAAACCCTCAGATACTACCGCAGGCAACCGAATTGTGTCCATTGTCCGCCCATAGCACAGTGTATGTTCTCTGTTGTTGTCGTATTGACGTCAATTCTCGGGTTGGTCCTCGAGTCAGTTTTTGATAGAAATATCGGTCATTCAACCAGTGAGTTCTGGAATCTGTCTATAGGTGAGTTTGTAAGTCAAGTCAGGAGTCAGATGAACTGAAGTCAAGATTACAAGTTACTGAAATTCAGCCCAGCGTAGTTTTTTTCAGTTATAACTTTTAATATTGTTGAATACTGTAGGTAATACTGCATGGCCATAGTATAAGCTAGATCATCACCTATTTTAGTTCACTAAAACACAGTAGGAAGGTTTACCACTAACTGCATGATGTAGCAAACTATTGTATCTGATGGAATTGGTATGGTTTTAATCTAGATAGGCATTAAGAAATCGGCATTCAGAATTAGAGTATATAAATAGAATATGCATTTCTATACAGTCAACTGAGCTTTAGTTATTACCATAAATCAAATAAAAAAAAGTTTCACCCTAATGACACAGTGGACATAGTGAGAAATCCATGACCTCCAAATCCGTAGTATTTTTAATAATCTAAATAATGATATAATCCTGTCATCATGCCACATTTTACCGAGGGCTACACTATGGAATTCAGTTCCGTCAAAATTTTACTTGAGGCAGATCAGTTCAGTTTACCTGGGTGAAGGGTCGCCCAAGGCGCACTACCTGCGGTACAAAGTCGGCCTGTAATTGTCACGCAATGATACATGGTGTTACATGGCGTGCGGCTCTCGTACACACGCCGGTCTACGGTCATCAATCTACGTCACATACTGCGTCATGATGCATGTCGAAATATAGCTATATCAGACAAAGAAAACATCATGAAAACTGAAGGCTAAGCAGTGTTAGAGCTAATGCTGAGTTCTTCAGACTTGAAGTTCATAAAATTCTCAGAGAGAGTTCTGGTCAAAAATGTTTCTCTGATCTCACTTACATATAAACTATTAGATGAAGCGCACAACCATGAAAGAGATTAAACTATATAACAAACAATATATAACAAACATTAATTGTATGTAAAATACCTTTTCAAGTGAATGTTCATTTTGCATTTTCTGCATCAGCAAAATCCTATATAGAAAAATATTAAAACCACAACTGGATCAAAAATAAAAGTTAGATAAAACAGTAACATATATATCTCATCTTTTTATATAGAACGAGTCATTTTAAGAGGGATCTCTGGAGGCTGCCCAGCTATCCTAATACTACTGTTAGTTAATGATGTGCAACTTATCCTAAACTATGTATTTCACACACCAAAATATCTTTGGTTAAAAGGAGAAAAGGAAGAAGAGGTAAAAGAATGTGTCGAAATGAAGAAGTTATAGTACAGTGATAGCAGCAGTCGGAGAAGTACTAGTAGTAATAGAAGAAGAAGAGGAGGAGGAAGAGGAAGAGGAGGAGAGGGAAGAGGAGGAGTAGAGGGAGGAGGAGGATAGGGAGGAGGAGAGGGAGGAGAAGGAGGAGGGGGAAGGGGAGGGGATGGGGGAGGAGGAGATGATGATGATGAAGGAAGGAAAGAGCAACTCCTGTCTGGGTTTCCTAGAGAAACACCAAGGTCGCGATACGAAAAGATGACCTGGTCAGTCCGCCCGGTCAAAGGTCAGTCAGTTTCATGTGGGCCGAAAAATTTTGACCTCATCAAAGCAGAGCTTATTTCCCGATTACAGCCACTGAAAGTACAATTTACAAACTCGGGTAAATCATTCATTCACAATTTCCAGTTGAGTTACAAACAAGCTATTTTCCGTGTTTCTGTTGCATATTGAAAATACCAGATTATTCTTAATAGTCCTCGTCACAGACTTCAACAGATTTACTCCACATAATTTCATTTTCACTGTAGTCACGATATGCAGTAACTGT
>NW_020869378.1:133313-134728 GCF_003789085.1 Penaeus vannamei | reverse complement strand
ATTTTCTATATTACGTCCGCCTCTCCGATATCGACGATTTTGGTATCGTTGGATTCTCTCAATCTCCACATTGCAAATATATAGTTTTTATTGCGCGGAAACCCCGTTAGCGACAAACTTGGCCCCGATAGCAGGGGAGGGCATGAAAGTTTCCAGGGAAAATGCGGGGTTAAATAACACTAATAATATAACGCATAGTGAAAATAACCAGGTTATTCACATGACTTTCCATTGCAGGGGGCTGTGCCCCTGCGACCCCCCCTGGGTGGTCTTCCGCCCCCCAATCCTCGCCGAGGAACAAAACCTCCACCACGTACTCACGGCAGGCTAGAGCGTTACACAATCATCGTCGATGTCGGAGCGGCGGGCGTAATATTACAGTTACCACATTCCCACTGAATCAGCATATTAACCTTGACATAGTCAGCATTGTATATAGAGACGATTGTAGTATATAATCAGGATGAACAGGGTAGCCGCCCTCGTCGGCGGGTTTTGCGCCTCTTTCGATATTACACCGATGGCCTCAAGGTCGAGTTTCCCGTCTTCTGGAACAACGACATCCGTATTCCTAACCGAAATAACCGTCGCGTTCAGTACTTCGCCATAGCCGCCGCGATGGCCGTGTGTGGAGGGTGCTCGTACTCGGAGACGGATTTCCTGGCGAAATAGCGACCAGCCAGGAAGAAACGGCAGAGATGTGGGTAATTTTCTATATTAGCTCCGCCGCTCCGATATCGATGATTTTGGTATCATTGGATTCCTCTCACTGTCCACATTACAACCTGCCTCTTTCACCTTCTGCGGCAAAGGAGCACCCTCCCTACTATTAGCGGCATCTATCAATCAGGTTAGTACCTTAAAAATCCTTGGTTATTGTAGGTTATCGGCTCCGCATCTAGTTCGTGCGCGCTCTATCCCGCCATGAATACGTGGTGGAGTTTTGTTTCCTCGGCGGGGATCGGGGGGCGGCAGCCCCCTGCAATGAAAAGTCATGTGAATAACCATGATTATTTTCACTGGGGTTATATTTATTAGAGTAATTTTTATATTACGTCCGCCGCTCCGACATTGTTCCCTGCTATTAGGGCCAAGTTTGCCGCTAACGGGGGGTTTCCGCGCAATAAAACCTACATATTTGCATTGTATAGAGTGAGAGGAATCCAACGATACCAAAATCGTCGATATCGGAACGGCGGACGTAATATAGAAAATTACCATATATATATATATATATATATATATATATATATATAAAACACACACACACACACACACACACACACACACACACAACACACACACACACCACACACACACACACACAGGGCCGCCGTCAGGTGGCCTGGGCCCCGGGGTAAAGAACAGGGCCAATCCTTTTTAGGTGGGAAACGCCTTTTTCAAGTAGGAAACGC